>CM046062.1:40223132-40381131 GCA_025215515.1 Schistosoma japonicum | reverse complement strand
AAAAATGATGGGCAGAGAGACAACAAATAATAACAGCCAAACACACAGGTAAAAAACACAGAAATCAGTAAAAAAGTAAATAGAAGCATTAGGTCGGATAAACGAAAATATATGGAGTACCTAGCAATAACTACGGAGAAACCTGCAAGAAAAGGAAACATATAGCATCTATAGGATACAACGAATAAGCTAGCTGGGAAATTCAGTAAGCCAGAACGGCTATTCAAAAACAATTATTGCGAAGTAATCGCTGTGATGCAAGAACAACTAAACAAGTGGGTAGTGTACTGTTGAGGACTCTTGAATAGAACAGCCTCACTGAACGCAACAGTCTAAAATGCAGCAACCACGAATCTTCCCATGAACACCAACCCATCAACAGTTGATAAATTAATACGGCCATCTGACAAACCAAGAGTGGCAAATCAGCAGGGTCAGACAACACATCAGAATAGTTAGGCACTGAAGTCAGATGTAGCAGCAACTGGAAGATACTTCATATTTGCTTCGGAAAGATTTGAGAGAAAGATCAAGTACCAACAGACTGAAAAGAAGGGTACCTTATCAAGATACCGAGGAAAGAAGATCTTAGCAATTGCGAAAGCTACAGATTCATCACTCTTCTCTCGATACCAGAAAAAGTCTTTAACAAAGTGTTATTAAATCGAATGAAGGATTCCATCGACGCCCGACTTTGAGTTCAACAGGCTGGATTAAGGAAATATCGACAATGTTCCAATCAAATCGCTACTCTTCGACTGGATGTTGAACAGTCGAACAAATGGAACTCACTACTCTACATCAACTACCTTGACTGCGAAGAAGCATTCGACAGCATAGATGGAAGAACACTATTAAGTTATTATGACGTTGTCAAATAATTAATCAACATCATACCGAATTATCATGAAGAATTACACTGCAATATTGTGCACGAAGGTCAGCCCGCACATAGTTATCAGTTCTGTGATTATTCAGTTACAAATTATTTACATTGTTCAACTTATTTCCTTTTTAGTAAGTTCCTAGTGATGCGTTGTTTTCTCACTGAGGTTATTAAGGCCCAAATTATCCCCTGAACATGTCAACTTTCAAAATGAACATTTCTTTGTGTGTGTATGTAAATAGTTGCGGCATTATAAAACGTGTACACAGAAAGCAGTATTTACGTACTGAACAACGTGAACAATAGATACATGCTTAGAACGTATAACTAAATATCCAGTACAACAATACTGTTATTAAGCATTTTAACTGAAATTTACATTCATAAATGCACACTAGTATTTGTCGAAGATTATTATAACGTATACAAATTTCGCGTGAGAGTAAGACTAGTGTTAGAATACCGGCAGGCTTGGCATATAGTTGCCAATGGCGACACACTAAGATCGTTTTCTGAATCGAAAAAAACATGTCACTGTTAATAAACTAAATCGCTGATTCAATAATACTCAGTTCCAAAGTAATTTATTTGGTAGATAGCTCATGACGAACAGCTAGAGATCAAACATTTTCGATATACACTTGAAGGAGTAACTTTCATTATCTTGACAGATCACAGGGCAATAACACAGTCACTTGTTGCAAATCACAATGAGCTACACAAGTTGCTGGAATCGTGTTCGTTGCTAACACTACGATAAGTACTGTTTGTCTCAAAAGTGATAAACAAATGTGCATTTTCGACGCAAGTATTAAGGTGTGGGTGGCCAAATGCCAATTACTAGTGCCTAGTTGGTTATTGCGCGTCTGCCCTGTGCCCACTTAGTCCCAAGCCGAAATGAGATGAATGCGAGCCAATAGGTCAGCCAAACAGAATCGAATCTATATTTCAAGCATTCTTATATATATACATGAAGTCAGACCACACAGCAATCCAATTAGAAAATTAACATGAATACAGAACGAGGAAAATAGTGGTAGTGAATAGGAACATCTTGCATACAAATAATTGACGGTAGTCCAAAACAACAGACAATATAATAACAGTAATTATGCTAAACGAGAGGATAGGGCAAGCGGAGCGTAACAATAATAAAAACAAAATGTTTACATTAAATGAAATAGTGTTCTCAAACACATTTCTAAAAGTTTGTTACCCATCTTTGTGGTCCGACCTAACATCATGATCTTGAAAACAAATGGCGTATTTCATAATCTCTGGTATCTAGCTATCAACGCGACTGCTAAGTTGATTGTAGACAGATTTATTAGTTTAAACATGGATCATGATGTATTGAATTAGAATAAAACATGCATACTGTATCAAAAGTCGTAAGTGTACAGAAACTTAATTTTACCTCCATGAACATTCTTAATGAAAAATGTTGGAGTTCACTATGTACACGTAGATAAAGCTGAAATTCTACCCCATTTAATCAAATGTACACTCATTCTAAAGTGTAGTGATCAATTTACATAGTATCCAATAGCCGTACCACTGAACAACACAGCTGCTTCAACAGTCACTAGGTGGCTTGTTAGTCATTGAATATCAATTTGTTGAGAATCAGAAGCTGTAACCACTAGCCTAGGTGTTCATTTCCAAAGCCGATTATTATAGCAGCTTACAGTAACACTTGGAACCAGGAGAATCGGAATTAAAACCTACTATTCTTCAGATGATTTACTACTTAAAGGATTACTCCGTAATTTTAAGGCTAGTTTCGTGTCTCCCAGAAGTTATTGTAAATGGATTGAGAAGCTCCCATTGATGTGACTTTCAATACGGTCAACATTAATGCAAGACAATGTTTGTTGTTTTAAGTAATCGGCACTATGTTTGCCAGAGGAGTAGATAATGTACTACTAGAGCTTATCGACTGAGTACAACCACTGTAAAATCACACGGCTAATTGAAGACCAACCGCTACTAGAACTCAAAGATCGATTGCATTTTCGCTGCGTAAGCTAGAATATTGCGCCTATGTATTCACTTGAAATTTCCGTGTTCTTCGTTATCTACAACCTGTGTATTTAAATTAAATTAGAACCAATTTAAACTTTTCACTGCGTACAATCAAGAGGTATGAGGGTAACGCAAAAATGTGTCGCAATGCTATAGTGTCTATGTCCGAGATTGCTTTTATACAAATGTAAGGTAGCCTCCACGAATGGTGACACCCATGATCATTAAAACAATACTGATTGAATCAAAGCTCATATGATTTAAAAGTAGTGCAGTATTTTGAAAATACAAAGATGTTGTTTAATGTGCAGCTGGTCACTTCTAAACAGCATGATAATTAACTATTTACAACTAATAAATCTTTTAAGTCTCCTATTCATCTAGGTAATAATGCTCTAACTTCGACGTAAACAGTAAACTTTTTCAAATGAACTTCATCATCTTCATACATTGAATATTGTCATTCATGTGGGAGTTTTTATTTGAAAGATACTTGTCGGTTTTGTCATGCACACTGTCGCAGATGTTGGGTACTAGGTCATTAGAACAATTCGCGAAACGTCCAAGTCTCTATTCTAGAACCAAATAATCTATTTCAAACCTTCCTTTCATTCCTAAAAAACGTAGTAATAGCTAATTAGGTGCTGGTACCGAATATTACAGCACCATTGATTGTTGCAAAGAAAAAGCTGTCTGTAAAAGCTGTTCCACTATTACTCCTTTCTCAATGTTGTCTCATTTAAATTAAATATAATCGCGGTCTTTTATCATGATGCCTTCATTACTGACTATTCATAGTGATTTATTACTGCAAATAACTCCTCGGTAATACTTGTATCGTTATGATGTTGCCTGTTAACTGGGATGACCTGAAATGCATATCGCTACCTAAAAATGAGATGCATCATTATCAAACTGTTTCTTACATGATTTCCGCGAAACAAAAGAGATTTTATCGCACATCTCCTGGTGTGTCACTTTCGATCTAATGTAAACATATCACAGTTCATTCATGATATTTCCGTTACACCACAAAATATTCATATAACTATCAACTTATCCTAACGACTTCTTGCTTATTCATGTTGAGTGTACGAAGCAATACTCAACAAGTTTTTAGAGTATTGCTGCTATTGATACGTTTCGTTGCCTTTATTGGCGAGAAATAATCGATTGTAGACTATTCACAAGTATACATGCTCATGCCAGGTAATAACCCAAAACAGTTGGACACTGAAAAGTCGAAGCTACCATACAAAACATCTGCTGGTTTCATATTATAATGTATATACTCACGCCTCAATAAGCCTTCTTTACTGATAAAGTAGATGGCATAGGCAATTGAGTTTCATTCTTGGTGTCATCAACTATATCACGAAAAGCAGAATTACATCGTCATTAACTGAAATCTTACTATCAGTAACCACGTGGTTACCGCAGAGTAGAGTAGGATATAAATTCGTAATGTCAGTGGTGTGGAACTACCAATGTTCCACAACAACCTCACGCATTATTTGATGGTTCTCGGGCTAATGCCATTCTTTAGGGCAACCAATGCTTCGCTTTTTATTTTGTCTATCACTGACATAATTGGGATAATACTTGATAACTGCGACTACACCACATTTCGTATTTTGTCTAGATTCGTATAATTTTGCCACATACAAATCCGACCGCTTAACAACCACTTCTGTGTGCAGGGTTCTTTCTTATTTAAATTATGAGATGCAATCTAAAACTATGCACCATGCATGTAATACTCAGGTTACAGTCATATTGCTTCCACGTTGCTAAGGTGCAATTTACTTTTATTACACGTTCCTCTTTGAAATAACTTGAGAGAATAGCAATGTGTTTCTTTAGATAGAGCCACATGTTTAGTAGAGGTGACCCAACTAAAAGCTTTACTTATGTAGTGAGAATGAGTCTTAAGAATTCAGAGTGCGAAGAATATGAAGTTCCTAATTAATAATCCCTTGATGTACACACACTACTCATACTCGCATACAGAAACAACTGGGTGAACAGAGTGTTTGTAGGAAATGGAGGATTATATTTGAGAGGTATAAGCCAATTTCAGTAAACAATATGAAATAGATAAATAATGGATGCTTGGACTAGATTTAATTATAACCAATAAAAGAAGAAATAGCGCAATAACAAAAAACCTGAAGTTATAGAGCTCTTTAGTAACTAAGAGAATGCTTGAATTTTCAAAACATACTCATCACTCATTTGAAATGTAGACTGATATTCAATGTAAGCTCAGAGACCATATAATTTACGTGAGATACGAGTTGGAACATAATACTTTAGACAAGTAAATTATCTCTAACTCCCATGTCTCTATTTGTGTTAGTTCTGCAATCGATACACACATTAATCATAAGTATAATTAATGAGGTTTCAATAATAAAACTCCCCAAGTAATCTTGACCTACTTTCTTCATTAACTAAGCGTGGATCAGTTATTCAATAGGACCAAAAAACACAGTATAAGCAATGTAATAATCAGCAGTAATTATATTTATATTTAAAAACTAGCACAAAAATAATCTAATCTTTTTCTCACTACACAGCTATTTACACAGAAAGGAATGAACGGTGGAGATTGAAGAAACATTCAACAATTATGACACTTCTACTTATTTTGTAACTGTATCACAATTTCCATGCAATTTATTGAGAAGAATAGAGATGTTTTTCAACTTCAAATTTGTATCTTTAGGCATATCCATTGAACGATTACGAATCTGTTAAAAAAGTGGTGTATATATAAAAAAAATCTTGGATAAATAACTAATTTCCATGACGAAATATGTTTTTACTCCCTACGTAAATGCACCAATCTTAAGAAAACGCGATTCAATCATCAAGCTTAATGTTTTTATAAATTTGACCCTCGATAATAAGCAGTCAAACCGAAATACGTAGGGATGAAGTTTCGAACAAAATCCTCTAATTAATATGTCACTTCCAGAACCATATGATTTAAAAAGAAGGTGAATAGATGTTTACATTTTGAGATTGACTTCTTCCTTAGTTACATCTCTTACTTTAAAGTAAATCAGAAGTAGTTTATTTAACTGATTGCCACAGTAGCCTGCTATCAACATCAAATAGCAGGATTCGTTCTGAATCGCCAAGCTTGAAGCTAAATTGTATAAATCATTGGTGACATTAACATGGAACATCTAACCGAGATGATCAGCTGAAGTTTCAAATCTAGATTATTAGTGATATAGAATTGCAATCTTAGTCAAAGTTGGTACTATTAAATTAATCTCATACAGTGACTACATTATCTAAATTTACCAATACTAGCATATTCACTTCTGGTATGTATAACTTGGTTGTAGAGGTAACAAATAACTGAAATTAACCAATACATAGAGCATCAGTTTTAATACATAATTCATTTACCTGAAAATAAAAGATTGTCTACAATTTAACGAACGGAAACTATTATGAAACGGATGCCAACAAATGTAGCATAATTCTGAAGTGATAACATTCTAATCCATAAAATAATGAAAACGATGGTGCTATTATCACGAGGAACTATTTGATCTGAAATTGCTCTGACAAAGAATCACGCACTATTGATACTTCACTTAGTCTTAATCATTACTCTGAATATCGTTCGGTATCAACATTGTTGTCAATAAATAAATCATACGGAAAACTGAAGCGAGCGCAACTAGTTATCTGCATAATTTATGAACTTAGTGCAAGTATAGTAGTCAATAATATAAGTTTTTAAGAATGAATTTTACTATGAAATTCGAACTAAGCTGTAAAACTACTGCTCTGTTTTACAGAAGGATGAGACATCTTTCTAGGCAGTGCACACTAATGACACAACCACAGATCAAACATACGGTTTTAGTATTCAATGTCATCTTGAAACTACTAAGTTGAAATTCGACAATAATTTGTAACATCAATCAATAAGATAAACTACTAGCAAAATAGTATTAAATACATGCATGACAATATAGAGATCGTACTCACTTGAATAGCTTCAAAGGGTTTAACTAATCTCTGAGAGTAAATATTTTGTATCTCGAAATCACCAAGATAGCTAATAAGAAGAGCCCATGTACTTCCAGGATCTAGAGTCCATATAATTTCTATGCTGGACATAGAAGCCTATATAAAGATATATGCATGAATACATAAAAATGAACTACTCTACAAATAGTATAATAACGTTTTATTTAAACATAAGCATGAAATATATATATAAGCATATTATGACCAAAGTAAAATGTATTTAGAAGTGTTTCGTTCTCTGAGCTGAACTGTTTAGTTGAGGAACTTTAATTGTCATTCTAGATAGCATCATCACCATATACAAAGCCAGTAGAAATAGTTCTTTAACTAACTGGAAACATTTTTACAATCAGAATTATGTACATCATAGGACATGAAAACAAAAGATAATGCATGTATCATGCATAAGATAAATTATAGCCCTTGTTTCCATCGACGTAAATAACAACTAACTGATAAACGTCACACCAGTTACACCAATGAATGTGGACATAAGTCATACAGAGAGAAAATTCTCAAATAATAGACATAAATGAAACCAGGAATTTTCTAAATACATTAAGCTTTGGTCAATCAATAACCAATAAAATCAACAACGAAATGGTCAGCCAACTGCCCAGAGGGAAAGGCAATCGAAATAAGCATGCAAACAACTACGAGGCACCCACTAGTAATTATAATCAAACACCACATCAAGGAAACAAGCTGCTGTTTACAGAGATAATGAAAGCTCCACAACGAAACAAACTAGCTTAAGGAAAACAACGCCTCATTGAGTTCAAAATCACCTCTATCATCTCAGAAGGTAAATTTTAAAGAACAACTTCCCAATAAGAAAGTAATTCAAAGTAATAATTAACCAATCTTTCAAAGAGACAAAAGCATTCAACTTCATTTAGCTTTTGTCCTTCTAAATACATGGCGTACAATGTCAATGATGCTACATTAAACAAAAAATAACATTTTACCTGTTGTAGTCCTTCAGGCTGTAAATCGTCTGTACACGATAAGATGTGAGATACTTGTATGACTGTGATGCTGATGCACTACGAAACAAACAAACAAAATACCTAAATACTTCATAAAAAAATCATCACATGTAGACAAACTTAGGGGAAAAATTAACTATATTCTATTGAATGTGATAATACAACATTTGTATGATAAAACACTAGAATCCATTCGCAGACACGATCATCGACTTCGTAGTTTACATACTTGACCGATTGTAGTTGGACAACCACTTAAGCTAGAAAACAATTAACAACTCCATTGTCTTAGTATTTCACACATCTGTCGTATGAGTACACGGACCGCCCCCTCTTCATCACAAAATACTAAGCCCAGGAACTTCATGCTTCGGAGAAATGGCTTAACAATCAGATTACTGAGCGGACATTCAGTGCTTTACATTTTAACTTTAATCAATGTTGTGCAACCATTTGCCTAGGATCGATCCATGATTTACAATATAAAACTAAACAATCCCCAAAAACCACGTACACTAGGCGTGGTCAGTTGGCTGTCGAGGCTGATCGAGTGAATTTTAGGTGGAACCATCAGTATTACTAAAACAAAAACAGTCACTTGCGCATATAATTAACTGTTAGTACCAGTTATTTACAGCTAATTAGTCCACCATTATTAAATTATGGAACATTCAAATAAGCTAAACTTTGACGGAAATATCAGAAAGATATACATTCCCTGAGTTCAATTTATCTCACAACTCAAATATCCTTCATGACAGATCAAAGTAGTTTACACAAAAACAATACCACGCATAATATCAATATTTATATGAGCACAACAAAGTTATCTGAAGACTGCTTCAGTCAACTAGCTATTATAGTTGAAAATGACAATCTCCAAGTATGTTGTCATGGATTGCTTAATGTGATGTTTTCATCTATGATTCGTATAGGTTAATTAAAAAAATAGCTGCATGTGAATACCAGGATCAGCAACTTATGTTTATTACATGATGAGATTGGTTACTAACCTTACAGAAGCGCCTCGTGTCAAAAATAACACTAAGGGAGGTATTATTTCAGATGATGCACGTTGTCGGATAAAGTTTCCAGCGACCTTCGACAAAACTGTTAAAAGATCAAATGCCTGTAATAAAACATGAAAAAAGTACACTGAAATATGCAAATTTTGAGGTTTTAAAGGATTCCTAGGTTATTTACACCAAAAGTCAAACTGAGTCAAGCGACCGTCTGAAACCTACTTGATGGTGTAGAGGTTATTTTCTAGTTAAGTCAATAAAACTAGATAAGTGTATACAGTTTCGTTTATATTTGAAACATTTAGCTAAATAATAATATGAGATAACGTTAGATGTACCATCGGATGTTAACGTCGAGGTTGATAATGTAATTCAATTATTGTTGTCTAAAGTACAGAAAAAAATTTGTAGTATGAATAAATGTACAATATCGAGAAGTATAATCTAGATAAATTAACTGTTGGCAACTATTTCTGAATTTTGAAATGTCACTTATTCTAACTTCTGGGGAGCAATTATCTCGAATAGTAGTATTGAAGGTTACTTAGAACACTAATGATAGATAATTTGGAATAATTTGTAAACTCATATTCCATTCTATTATAACTACTTTTACAACTTCTCTTATGGCATCAAACAGTCATCTCATATCATTTAAGATATTCTTATAAATTACCGATTCAGAGGTACAGCATTACTTATTTAATCCATTCGCAAGGTATATATTTATGTAAGTACCTCTGAATCATACTGTATATGTAAAAGTGAAAGAGTGAATAACAGAAAAGAAAATGATACGTTTAAGTTAATAATTCATGATTGTTAGTAATACAAAACAAGCATATATGTCATTGACATACAGAAGACCTTCATTCATAGTTCACAAAATATTCAAGAATGAACGACTATTCGTATATTTATGTTCAAGTGACATTAAACTAAAGCGCTAAACTAATATCATGTAGAATAATCTTTAAAAATAAAACAAATTTTATCTGCATAACTTACTTTCTCAACAACTATAGCATGATTATCATGAAATCGCTTCAATAAAGATGTCCATATTTTGTGAACAATCGGTAATAATAGATCTAGAGATCAATAAAATATTCAAAGTATATAATATTTTTAAGTAGTATTATGGTGATGGATTAACTAATTTGTGTTTGGCATAGACTGATCACTGAAAATCAGACAAGTATGTACAGCTATCTCATTCAAGTATGGGAATCAAATTTGAACTAACAGGTTTAAATCAATTCAATCTAATTCAGCCTGTTAAGAAATCTGATAGCATCACATTGTGCCTTATTATAAGAAGTGTAACCCAGAGTCGAGTAAATGTGAATGTACATAATAAATGATTTAATAAGTAGTTTTGCTCTATGCTTGTAAAACCTGATTTATACAAGATGAAGACGTTTAGCGAGTTAGTGATGATAACTTTATTTGTGTCACCATCTGTTTACTTGCATATAGTGTACGAATTTCATTCCAATGGCCTCTATATCATGCATTTTGTGTCGACGCTGGGACTGGGTGGAAGAGGAGGAAACGTGATCAGTTTATGAAATAGTGTCGTGGAATGTAGGAAAGGTGTATGGGACTAGCACCTGTCGGTCCATTCAAACCTTCTAGTTGGTGCCCTAGAGATGGTGCAAATTAATGGCTTGAAACCTTTTCAGATAAGACACGTAATAGAAGCCAGTGGCGATTCGCTGCAACTCCCTATTAAAACCTTCATATAAGTATGATAACTTCTCTTAATAGGAATAAAATCTTATTGTTTGTATTTCTGTCCGAGATGCATTTTCTACCTTGTAATTCTCTTATTGTCCCACTAAATTTTAAAGTTTCTTCATGATTGCCTTGTTCCTTTATTTTCTTCATAACGCTATTGTGTGGTACATATATTATTGCTGCTGTTCTGTACTAAATTTCATGTATCTAAATAATAATAGTAACAATAATAATACATGAAGGTGTATTTGATCATTAAGTTACTGGTTATTTATCGTTAATTCAATGCATAGAGATATGACAGTGAAATTCAGCCTTTCTGTCCAAGAGTTCAATAAAAACTGCCCAAAATTACATTTATTAGAGTAAATATAAAAAAAATGTAAATAAATAACTCTCACTAGTTTCATTTTCTAACGCTAAACAACCTTCTTTTAAAACATTCATAGAAAGTATGCGTAACTTCGGATTGCCATCGGCCACTAAATGTATACATCGTAACATGATCTGAAATAAACGAGTTAAAAATTGAAACGCATTTAACAGTATAACATGAAAATTAGAAAAATGCAACGAAATCATGCATAAACAGATGATGTGAGAAAACCTATTATACATATATATATGTTAACAAGAGGACAGCTAACAGTAGTCAAGGCGCACTGCATAGGCCTTACTTCCTAGTATGAGACTCAGGAGTGTGGAGCAATGACCTTTATATCTCACAGAGAAGGTTTAACTGTCACCACTGGGGCGGCTATACTGAAATTGAATAGATGCTCAATGCTCCTTGGTTTCCGGCACCACAGTTAGTGATAGGGAGCGAAGCAATTGGATGTGTTAACCGCTTTACTTATCTTAAAAGCTTCATTAGGCCTAAAAATCTGGTGTCTGATGAAATCTTGGCTCGTATGCGTAAGGCCCGATCGGCTTTGCCAACTTGCATCACTTGTAGCGTAGTCGAGACATTTGTTTACTGACAGAAGGACGCGTTCACTGCGCAGCAATTAGATTCGTCATACTTTATGGATGTGAAACATGGCCATTAAGGTTAGAGGATATTCGTAGGCTCCTAGAATTTGATCACAGATATCTCCGAAAGATTGCTCGTGTTTGCTGTGACCAGCAAGTAAGCAATGCGTAGTTTGGGAATAGAGTACTAGGTAAATACGGTAAGTCTATTGATGAAGTAGTGAATCTTCACCGTCTGAGGTGGTTGGGACATGTGTTGCGTATGCCTGACCACCGTCTACCTCGACGAGCAATGTTGTCTGGTGTGGGAGTAGGCTGGAAGAAAGCTAGGGGTGGCCAAACAAAACATGGCACCAAACCACGCAGTCATTGACAATCGGGCTGAGCCATGTTAACAGATGCAGACTACTTGGTCATGGCCCACGTGATGATCGTAACAAATGGTTAGAAAATTCAGGGGATATAGCTTAAAATCGTTCGCAATGGCACCGGTGCATTCATTCCTTGTCTTTCTTAAAATTCGACTTTTAGATCTTCTCATAATTTTCTCTTTACTGAATCACTTTTTATTTCAAATCCCATCTCTGATTTCTATGCCTTTCCATCAGTACTTACTCTGTTACTACCTCCCCTACTCTGGAATTTGGTCCGACAATTTAATCTCTATCTGCTAGTTGAGGCATGGCAACTTGAACTGATGTACGCATGTACCAAGTTCAACGTTGAAACTGACTGACTGACTGCTCCTTGTTCTTAATAGTACCCCTCCGAGATTGATCTGTGACGAATATAAACAACAAATTACAACCGATTTCCACAAAGTCCACTATAATGTAACTAACAATAGTTAACATGTTTACAAACGTAATCCGATAAGTAGGTCCTAGAAATTACCTACATTTACACATTCCTCATAAGTTAGATGTTGCTAAGTAATGAAATCAAGGACATGTAATTTGAACTATTTGAAACTAATCAATTTTATATGGATCTACATAACAGTAAAAGTCTTTGACAACTAAATGCAATCCATATATAGATAGCACAAATAGAAGACGTTTGTCTTGCCTCATAATTCACTCATTTTATAATAAGTGCAGCCTCGTTACGCACATAAGATATTAAAATGAACATATGAAGCTCAAGTAGACAATTTTGTTAATGTTGAGGACACTCAGTAAAATCATAGTTACCAAACTCTCATCGTCATTTCAAAATATTCATCAAATTGGAAATGATATGACTGGTCAAGTTTTTAAAGCCCTGCGGTATTATTTGTGCATAACTTTATTATTTTCCTAAACAATTGGATGTTCATATGCAATAATGTAATGTTGTCACATCTGACTATTCGATTATAGTCCAGAATTATCAGCACAAATATCTGCATTACTGCAGCCATATAACTTGTGAATTTTCAAAATGTCTGTAATATATTTATTTATAAGTACTAACGACCAGTTCTGCTTCCATGACATCTTTACATCGACGTATACATTTGATGTATGAGAAGAAAGTATACGTGATATCGTAATCATAGGATATCTTAAGTTTTCCAATAACTAGATTCACAATAGCTTGTAAGAATATACCCGGTTAGTAGACGTAATTAGTTGATAAAGAATGATTGTGGCAAGATATATGTATTTAAAAAGTGATGGACCAGAAGTTTGAACAAGCCACCATCAAATACAATTCACCTTACACATACTCACTTCTTCAACTATTTGTAAATGATCAAGAAATATATGATTCCCATCGTTATCCATGTCATTATCCATCTGACATTTCTCTAAATGATTTAGGTCATCAGTAGAATTGGCATTATTCTTCTGAACATCATCATAATTATTAAAATTAACAGACTTATTTGGCTCAATATGATGAAGTGAACGTGTTTCAGATATCAGATTTAGTGCTTTCACATAAGTTTTGAAAATTGGCGAATTACTACATTTTGAATGGGTTGTAAAATCTATTTTTGCTTGTATAAAAATCCCTCCATGTTTCCTTTGTATTGAACAGTTCCTTAACTTGAATTTATCTCTTTGTTGTGCTCTGTCTCCGTAACAGTTCATGTTTCTATCTGTTTGCTCTTTATTTTTTATAACAGTTATGGAATTTTACTCACCTTCAGGTTATTACATGTCTTTTTGGTAGCATATATTACATCCCGTTGACCTTCAGTTTGTTTGGTTGGGGTTCATGGTTTTGTTGTACTCCATATTGGCTTAATGTTTCCTGTCTGTCTGAGTGAATTGGCTCAGTTGGTTGATTTCCCACGTTTGGTTCCTTTATTTGTTAGGAACACTTTCTTTGGACAAGTAACTAATTTACTGTCTCTTCACTATCTATTTGTTACATTATAGATTAATTGTACAATTGCTTGAATCCTTTGGGCTGTATAGAGAAAGGGAACTTTTGAGGTTTGTATATTAAATTTTGTTTATTGTTTAATATAGTACCACGTTTTTGCACCAATAAATTGTGTTATTGGCTTTCTTATCGCGGATTCGTGCGTTATTCAACTACCGACAGGCCCTATACAGAACGACGTTAATCTTCAACGTTATCAGTAGCTTGGTCCATACATGGGTGGTCTAGAAAAAAGAAGAGTAAGATATATCCATATAATAGGTTAGAATTATCACAAATAGTCATTAATTGTAGAGTTACTTTTGGTCATCCGGATTATAAAATTTTAGCTCAGCTGAATTTCGATTATATTCAAATTGATTGACAGCATACCGACTACCCGAAAAGCCGAAAAATTTACGGTAAGGTAAAATATACTCTATTGTCTGCGTATTCAGTAAAATTGAGATGGTGCTGTACTGTAAATAACGAAATCTGTATATATCTCAAACATCATAAGTCCACAAAGTTAAAAGTATTTTCTTGTGTCTTAGGAATTACAATCAGACCAAAATACGCATTAGTAGACGGAAATACTTCTGCATAAATTATAAGCGAACTTAAGAAGCCTTCTTTGATGACAAACTGACAAAAACGTATTCAAAGCTTAAACTACATTGTTGTAAGTACTGATGCCTATTAAGTTAAACCCACTCTGGTATCTATTTAGAACGTCCTATTTTTAAAAATACATAACTACCTGAAATGATGTTTCAGCCAGTATAGCCCGATTAGGTCATCACGATAGACAACTCCAGCCAACAAGTCATGGTAGCAGCAACGTTCAGGAGAGTTGGCAATAGCATACGAAACTAATCAAACAACTAGTATATCAACTGTCAGTGATGATCAATCAAAAAGCCGATTTTAAAAATGTTATGGTAGTAGATATAAATTATACTGAGAATTAACCATCAACTATCTACGTTGCTTATAATTTTGCTTAACGCCCGTGTGTAAAACTGAGAAAAGTCGATTAGTCAAACAGTGAAAGCTTGGTGAATAGGCTCATTAGTTCAAAATGCAAGATTATCACAGAGAAATTAGACTAACAGGCTTAATATAGTTTAACTGGAAGAAATGGAATGATATGTATGAAGAAATAGTGGAAAATGGCACTTAGAAGAAGATAAAATATGTGTTTATAGTATGGTGACAAATCGAAAGCCATGTCACTCAACGTCTCAGGACATCGATAGTGACTATCGTTGAGGTCCCAAACAAGTAGCTCACCTACTTTATTTACAAGGCTCAGACCAATAATCAACGATTTTATGAGATGATCCAGTGCTTTGGTTTTGCACGCTTCTAGTTTTCTTCTACCTCTCTTACTCCTGTGCAACCTAACAATACGTATCAAGATAACTGATTAAACACATGCACCTAGCAACAATTAAAAAAGATGATGAACATCAGTTACATAAACCAAATACCGTTTGCTGTTGAGATAATGACGAAATCATTGGAGGTGTATCAGTCACTTGTTCCGAACACTTATCTTTTGTCAATAAATGATTCCATTTACGACATATTTGCATCAATTGATAAAATGGTGTAAGGAAAAGTTCAGTTGAATATTCGTACGTAAGATCTAGAGATGAAATCATCTGGTAAGAAAAAATCAACACATCATTTAAATTAGTTGTTTTCATTTACAAAGAAATTACTGCTTAACTTGAACTTCATAAAATCACGTTTCTACATTTTCTATCTGAGAACATTCGAAACATTTTCATTGTTTACGGTGTGTTTTTATTCTGCATTCTCGGTGTTACATATAGGAAAATAATGTGAATGCATAACATACGTGCACCATAACAGACTATAACTTCTACATTAAATGTGTCAAATGATTCATATCTTTTACTGAGAACTTAATGCATAGATCAAAAAATGTAAACAGTGATTTAGTTATAACCAAAGTAAATTATTTCAGGGATAATGTTAACTAAAGCCAGGTGAATTCTTCAGTAGCTATTGTTGTGAAGCGGGACGGAGATCAACACGTTACTGAATACCCAAATAGACTGTTTTAATCAAAAAACAAACAAGCTTCTATTACTCTAGCATAAAATCTCAAAAACATTAATAAGCTAAATAAATAAAAAACCGGTTAGTTTACTTTTAATAGATACAACAGAATGTCATGACTGCAGTCAGTGACATTTATGCACAGTTAAAAAGTCAAACAGTCAAACTACTTTAGTAACTATCGGTTTCCAACTGCTAGTATATCGATAAGCTTTGCATAACTTCATTTGATAGAGAGGGTGAATTGTTGTCATTTGACAAATTCACCATAGTCAATAAGTTAACACGGTGTAAGTCTAGTGTTATACTAGAAACTAAGTAATCAGCATTATCTTTAATAAGTTCACTTATACTGTTAACTAAAGAATAAGGGAAACAATAAAGCAACTTATTTTTATTCTGTGTGAAACATGACTTCATAAAAAATTTGTCAACTGAGATATGATAGGTGCAATACAACGGCTTGAACTTGAAATTAATCAAATGTTAAGTACAAACATAAAAGTCATTCAAACTATAAAGGTACTTTGATAACTACATGGATCTACTCTTTAACAGCTATGATGGCTTTTGTTATGATAGAAATGAAAACTTCAAAAATGGGTGGTTACGGTGAAATGGATTACTTAATACCAACAAACTACTATTATTGAAACTACCATAATTTAACAGTAAAACAGAAATAATCTACGGAGTAATATTACCATTAGGGAAAATTAAATAATTTAGTAGCTCCATATAATCAAAAAAATAAGTAAAATGTATAAGTGGCATATTATTTATTAATAAATTGACATTTTCCATATCAGACAAACTGGAAGACGTAGCCGCAAAAGATCGAGTTTACAACACTTTAATAAAAGCGTTTCTATCATAAACTAGTGAGAAGTAGCATCTCTGAGTTGAAAGTAATCGGCATCATCGAATCTCACCATTGTTGCCTCTGAAGGACTACCAACATCTATCGAAAACGTTGTGTTATAAATGACAAAGTTCTATAACAAGTATTCGGGAATATCGCCATCTTCAAATAATAGCCCAGGTGACTCGTTTGTGTCATAATAATCTTTGAGGCTTCTACGTCATCAATTACTTGATGACGCTAAGACTGGGTGGAAAAAGTGGAAAGATTGTCAGTTTATTACATGGCATCATGAAGTAAAAGAAAACTGTATAAGACTGACATATGTCGGTTCATGAAAACTGATAAGTTGGAGTCCTAGGTATGGTACAAATGAAGGCCATGGCGAACTGTTAAATACGGCTCAAAATATATGCTAGTATCAATCATAATGTAGGTTCTCGCCAAACGTTTCATGGACGCGAAATAAGCCTTTGCAATTGATATAAGTCTTACTTGGTTGTATTTTCAACCAAATTGTATCTTCATTGTTAATCTAGATGTTCTCTTGTTAAATTTTACGTCATTATTTGCAACTAACTTCCTTCATTTATTACTTTACAATTTTACTTTTGTGAATGTGTGTGGCGTGCATTTTGGTGCATATTTATGCAAAACTTCTGTGTAAGTAACAGTAATATCAGTAAGAAGTATAAGATATGGTAAGTAAATTATCATTCGCGACAGTTTTTAAAGATGCACTCTTTAACATAGATGATTTAGTTTCTTCATGTTTTAAATCATTAATAGGTTACTTCTTTTTGATGTGCATCCATACTGTTGCATATTGAGAACTTGCCTAATAACAACTTCACGATTACACTTTAAGGCTTAAAAATGTATTTATCAAATCTTTTTCAGCATCAGATTACAAAAATGCTAATCAGTACTCGACACAGTAAAATAGACCAATACCACCACCTAAACTACTAACGAAATTTAGTGATTTCTTAAACCCCTCAACAATACGCAAGTTTCCCTAATGCATATCACGGGAAAATCATATCTGACTGTATATAACCTTAATGCTTAACAAATTTTGCAGGAAATCTATGCTAAATGTAGTTGCTACTGAGAAACACAACTCGAAAAGTACGCAATCCTGGGTAGAATAAATACAACATATTTCAATAAGTCTTCATTCACTACATTGATAAAAGCACTTGAAGGGTGAGCAATAAGCGACAATAAATTTAATGACTTATAGCAGATATCACGATTCTTGGAATGCTCACTCAAATCTAACAAAAAGGAGCAGATATATCCAATAGTTGGCAATCTTTCCGGCGAATAAACGCACACTACTTCCCTACATGATACATGAATTCATAAAAAAAACACGCCTGTAGCTTATAGACGAAAACAATGCATTCAATGATAAAGCAATAGCCAGACAACATTCTTCAGAAATAACTGACAATAATTTACATTTAGGCATTTTAGTACATATGATGTACAAAACAGCACTCATAACGTCCAAAAAACTCAACACAATTTCAAGATCTATCAAATCCATTGGAAAATGCAAATAGACGACTATATGTCTCATAATATGACTCGATTTCGTCGACTTTCAGTTTTATGAAAACAAAATTACTTGTTAACTGTATACTTTTTCCTAAGTAACAGCGATCAAAGTAACTCATGCATGTGATAAAAAGCTATGTAGAGACGTTTTGCGACACGTATCAAGGATGAGCTTAATGTCTTTTATGGTACTTCCCGGAATACCAGAAGCCAAATCCCAAGACACTTAAGCAACTTTGATCTGTATGACCCTAAATGTAGAGTAGTTAAACACTTGATGTACGAAAGTTAAAACTTTTATAATATGACAGCATTAGTCAAACGTGTATTTACTAAAAATCCGGTCAAAGCAGTGCAGTGGTATTTATGGTTATAAAGAGATGAAGTGCTTAATTAGCTTCTCCTGTAACTTATAGGCGAATTTATTAAGTTAAGAGGAATAACCAAAGTGTTACTCTTTAAATACCATCTACTAGTGCCTGCATTGATCAGGTTAATACCTAACCTATTTTACAAGTTATTAAAAAATGCACTGTCACTACTGTTTGGGATTAAAGGTTTGTCAGTTTAGTTATAAGTTTGTCTACAATATAACATTAAAAAATATCAATACCATAAATGCTTTAAAACAACAACAAATACACACGTGGGATATCGTAACTTGTACTTAACTTGTACAATTAATTGTTTTGTTGTGAAATGAGAGATATTGAAACCGCATGGGATTTATTTTGAATCACGTTGGTCCACTTTTGTTGAATGAAAAAAATCAACGTGTTTCAAATACTTTGAGAACTTTGTGAAGTTTTGCTAATTGCTGATAAAGCTCAGCTCATTAGTGATCCTGATTGATTACATCTGACAATATTTCATGGATTTTATTGGCTATCAAATCGATAGATTTATCACGACTCACCTGTGTGTGATTATGATATAAATTGTATGAAACAAGCTTGGTTGTCTTTTTCTAACTTTATTATTTGCTTGGGGATCTACTTCACTTAATTTTCAATTACACGATGAATTAGGTAGTTTAATCCGATAATTTAAGCCGTGTCACACAAAAGCTACACGTTTAACAGTCAGTTGAACTATTTTTAAGTTCATAGGAGCAGAGGAGAGCATAGAGTTAAAAATGTCATTAGGAATATTCCATGTCAAATGACAATACTTACTTCTTAAACCATCTTTTGCCTTGACGGTAATTTGTTGCTTTTTATAAAACATGCAGTTCTATGATCCAAAGATGAAAGATAGTATGTGGTAGCCTATGGTTAATTTACCAACACCAAAAAATTGTTTTCTTTTGTTGAAATTTAAATGTCATAATGATTTTAACGAGTAAGTAGATAGTTTAGTTATCAGTCAATATAAGCGTTGGAAAATTTATCTGATTAAACTGTCTTGAAAATCCTACCTTCAGGTACTGTGGCAATGTCATTTCTCAAAATTTCGACATGCATGCACTTAGGCGCTCTGTACCATAAGATAGTAACAAGAAATTAGCTAGCGATTTCTTATTGAACCTTCCTAACACGACATATTTGCTTACTAAGTTTACAATAATGTGTATATATCTTCTGCGAATAATATTTTGTCAACTTTGGTGTCTCATGGTACCGAACTTTCGTTAGATGTCTTTTTCAGTGCGCTCATCGTCACTCACAATCGGTCGATAAATGCCTATTATCAAGAACATAGAAAAAAGATCTAGGTAGTGCTTGTCAAAGTTGTGGTTTTCTGGAGGCTGAATATACATTTCTCTACTCAAACCTCGTTTTTATGCTTTCAGTTCATACTGGACAGAACTATGGTGTAAATGTTCACCCCGTTAATCCCTACAGTGTGCATGAGGATATATATAACTCCATGTTGATGCATTAAATACTATGTCATGTCATCTGATTCTTCATGCAACATAAGTGAGAAGACACCTGATTGGTTGTTCAAACGCGAAGCTACTCCATTTATGATTATTTTATTTCGACGCTGCACGGAAAAATAAATTCAAATAAAGCTGGTGTCCAGGTTTTGTGAAATTTATCTAATCAAATTTTTGCATAGATTATGCTCAAAACTATCTTTTCTAATAAAACATTATATGCATCAATGTTTGCCAAAGTTTCCTGTCGCGGCGATGCTTGTACCTTAAAGATAGTCCAAAATACAACTAAGTATTGTTTGTTATTTTACCCGAGTGGCTCTTATCGACTAAACCTACACACTATAAAAATAAAAAGGGGTAAATGAGTAAGCTATATTCAGTAGTAAATAGACCATTAGTGCGTTTGTAACATCTATATTAGCTGTCTACAGAAAAAGTTATTTTCCATAAGTGCGAAAAGTTATTAACGTCCACTGAAATAATCATAGTTAACATCAATGATAATCCTCATTTATTTTGATCAACTGTTTACCACTATGTATGAACACAGAAATTAACATGTTTTTTCATAAACACCTGTTTTATTTAATAATATTAGATAAGTCATCGTAAGTCCTGTATATCGATTTGCGAAGCGTATTGTTCCTTAAAACATATCAGCTCACCCGCAGTATTGCTTAATTCTAAGTGTCAAAGAAAGAAACTATCGGTTACTGTTTGGCGCTTTAGTTATACCGTTATTTTTATCTACTTTGAATTGATAATAAGCTGTCTTTATCTTCATAGTAAAACGCTGCCAATGAATACTTTGAGATGCACAATGTTGACGTTATCTCAATTCAATTAAGTAAATGAAGCCTTTATTTTATGTATTAAGGCATTTATCATTAAACTTCAACGTATATAAGCCAACCGATTACCTTAATATATTTCAGTTACTGCAACTGTATCATTTCTAGTAGACGTAGAGGAGTTTTAATCAGATAACCGGAACTTCACGAGATGTGTAAAATATCACACAAAGTTGGTGACAGTGCCATAAATTATTCAGATTGGAACCATCAAACTGTTAGCTTTAGTATATTGTACAGTTCGAGAGGAAATTTAATTTATGTTGTCATCAAAATGATTAGTGGTAAGTTTATAAAAATAAATGTGTCAACCGCAGTATTTTAGTAAAATCGAGACAATGTTCTTTAAAAAGTCTTCAGCCAAAGTGCGAAAAACTATTTTCAATAAAAACACTATTTATTTATAAGCAAGACCATACCTGTTAATTTGGAAACATGTAGGTGGGAGTATTTTTTGTATGAGAGTTTAAAACATTAATTAATAAATGTTAATTTGCGGAAGACAAACAAACATTCTAAATTTGTTATAGACTGAAACTGGTCAGTCACTGTTGCTATATGTGCATCCTTAGCAGATTGCCTTGATATAGCGAATATTCACAAGTATCATTTAATTTGTATTGTGACTGGCAAGTGGAATCGAGAACGCGCGTTTTGTCCTATTTGGGACTCATCGGTTTGATGTACCTGCATCCCAATGTTGATGTTCACAGTGGGATATACAAATTCATCCTACTATCAATTCGCCCACTGCATGAACGTGACTGTCTGGACTCAGTAGTCTAGTGGTGTACGCTGTGGCTTTTGACACAAAACGGACTGAGTTCGAATCTCACTGTGAACATCGAAATTGGGATGCAGGTACATCCAGCCAATGAGTCCCAAATAAGACGAAACACACGTCCTGGATTCTACTTGCCAGTCACAATACAAATTAAATAAAACATTCTAAATGATTCATTATTATTGATTGAGAAGGAAATATTAAAAGAAAGAGTACAGTGTGTATATTCATCCAGTCGATAATATTAGTAGATATATGATCAGTTGAAAGAAACTTTGTTTATAGGAAATCCCATGTTAGTCTGAATTAGACAATTACTCACCACTAGAAAGCATCAGACAACTTTAGTAACTGCATTTGCCGAAACTGTAACCATGTAAGTAATAATCTAAATATTCACGTTAATTCTATTAAAAGTGGAACAACAATGATGCTAATGTGGTGTATGTACTATCTGCCATTCACAAAGATATTCATCTCGTCTTTGAAATAGTGTAAGAGTAAAAGAGAATTAATGATGTTAACATTTATAATAATCACATTACTAATATATCACTGTTAAAATATTATTTAATGTACAAATCAAATAAAGTGACCACAGTGTTATCAAATACCGATCATTTAAACAAGAATAATGAATGCATTAAAGACAAGAAAACAAACGTTACGGAAATTTTTAGAAATCACTTGAACAATTGATTCGTCAAATAAATCAGTGAATAATGATGGTTGTGTGTAGTTTAGTTATAAAATTGTATTCTTATGACGTATATTCAATTGTCTTGTTTAATGCATTTGCTTAGTTATGTTTAATATTGTATTGTGAATAAATAAAATGATTGTTCTTACATTCATGATTAACGCCGTAACGTGAATGCAGATATAATGAAACATTCTAGTTGTAAATGTGCCATTATAATATAACTGCCCAACTACGCGTTATTTATACGTCAATCTACAACCATTCTTACCTCTACTTATTGTCCCTGCAGCTGTTGCTAGGTCAACAACTGATAACGAGCCCAAATACTCTTAATCTTCAGCTCTGCCACTACTTAGTATTCAGTCAAATAGCACCCTGTCTCCCCTTACCTTAAACACTTTGTGCTAAAAACATCGATCAAAGTAAAGACCAGAACATTGGTATTGTAGAGAAGTCACTCAATATCTACTCATTAGTTTCTCAACAATGTGAAGCTCAACAATCAATCTCAAATCAAAATCTCATTCTAAATTCTAAGTCAGACCTCTTCATCCATGATACATTGAATTACTTCAACCTTATTGGCCACTCGCTTGATCTTTACCTAATAAACGCACGATCAGTATGCAACAAAATGATCAACTTAGCGTGCTTGCATCATTCTGTCAACCCCCAATTATTATAGTAACTGGGGCATGGACTACCCCTAAAGTCACTGATTCAAGTATATCTCTAGATAATTATAAACTGTATCGAAGTGACAGGCTAACTGGACGTGGAGAATGCAGTTATATATATGTTAACTCGAAGTTAAGCTCACTTCTATTTGTTACAGCAGGCTTAAATAAATTACAAGACTCAGTGTGGATTGTAATGAGACCTACTGTCTCAGATTCGTGTTTATTCGGTTGTGTAAACCATCAACCTAACCCATCTATAGAGGATATAACCTTACTGTCAGACATTTTTGCACTGGCCTCTTCCCTACTATTTACAGGTAAGGTTATTTTTGGAGACTTCGACATGTCTGAAATCATATAATTTCCCACCAAACCACCGTAGTGCTATGACTTGAGGAAAGTTTAGAACTTGATGGCTGGTCACAATATGTCCGTTGCCCTACTGGATGTGAAAACAATTTAGGATTTAGTTTTTACAAGTGAACTTAACTCATGTACCGTTCATACAGGGTAATAATAATTTCCAGGTAGTAACCAGAATATTGTCATGTGCAACTTCAACTTAGGAACTACAACGTATAAATGTCTGATTACAATACTTAGCAGACCCTTCCACAAGATAAACTGGACGAGCTTTATGACTAACTTTATATGTCATGACAGGAAAAACTATTTCACAAAAGATGATGCTGATAAGCTGATGCTGATAAGTTAAAACTTTTATAATATGACAGCATTAGTCAAATGTGCATTTACTAAAAATCCGGTCAAAGCAGTGCAGTGGTATTTATGGTTATAAAGAGATGAAGTGCTTAATTAGCTTCTCCTGTAACTTATAGGCGAATTTATTAAGTTAGGAGGAATAACCAAAGTGTTACTCTTTAAATACCATCTACTAGTGCCTGCATTGATCAGGTTAATACCTAACCTATTTTACAAGTTATTAAAAAATGCACTGTCACTACTGTTTGGGATTAAAGGTTTGTCAGTTTAGTTATAAGTTTGTCTACAGTATAACATTAAAAAATATCAATACCATAAATGCTTTAAAACAACAACAAATACACACGTGGGATATCGTAACTTGTACTTAACTTGTACAATTAATTGTTTTGTTGTGAAGTGAGAGATATTGAAACCGCATGGGATTTATTTTGAATCACGTTGGTCCACTTTTTGTTGAATGAAAAAAATCAACGTGTTTCAAATACTTTGAGAACTTTGTGAAGTTTTGCTAATTGTTGATTAAGCTCAGCTCATTAGTGATCCTGATTGATTACATCTGACAATATTTCATGGATTTTATTGGCTATCAAATCAATAGATTTATCATGACTCACCTGTGTGTGATCATGATATAAATTGTATGAAACAAGCTTGGTTGTCTTTTTCTAACTTTATTATTTGCTTGGGGATCTACTTCACTTAATTTTCAATTACACGATGAATTAGGTAGTTTAATCCGATAATTTAAGCCGTGTCACACAAAAGTTACACCTTTAACGGTCAGTTGAACTATTTTTAAGTTCATAGGAGCAGAGGAGAGCATAGAGTTAAAAATGTCATTAGGAATATTCCATGTCAAATGACAATACTTACTTCTTAAACCATCTTTTGCCTTGACGGTAATTTGTTGCTTTTTATAAAACATGCAGTTCTATGATCCAAAGATGAAAGATAGTATGTGGTAGCCTATGGTTAATTTACCAACACCAAAAAATTGTTTTCTTTTGTTGAAATTTAAATGTCATAATGATTTTAACGAGTAAGTAGATAGTTTAGTTATCAGTCAATATAAGCGTTGGAAAATTTATCTGATTAAACTGTCTTGAAAATCCTACCTTCAGGTACTGTGGCAATGTCATTTCTCAAAATTTCGACATGCATGCACTTAGGCGCTCTGTACCATAAGATAGTAACAAGAAATTAGCTAGCGATTTCTTATTGAACCTTCCTAACACGACATATTTGCTTACTAAGTTTACAATAATGTGTATATATCTTCTGCGAATAATATTTTGTCAACTTTGGTGTCTCATGGTACCGAACTTTCGTTAGATGTCTTTTTCAGTGCGCTCATCGTCACTCACAATCGGTCGATAAATGCCTATTATCAAGAACATAGAAAAAAGATCTAGGTAGTGCTTGTCAAAGTTGTGGTTTTCTGGAGGCTGAATATACATTTCTCTACTCAAACCTCGTTTTTATGCTTTCAGTTCATACTGGACAGAACTATGGTGTAAATGTTCACCCCGTTAATCCCTACAGTGTGCATGAGGATATATATAACTCCATGTTGATGCATTAAATACTATGTCATGTCATCTGATTCTTCATGCAACATAAGTGAGAAGACACCTGATTGGTTGTTCAAACGCGAAGCTACTCCATTTATGATTATTTTATTTCGACGCTGCACGGAAAAATAAATTCAAATAAAGCTGGTGTCCAGGTTTTGTGAAATTAATCTATTCAAATTTTTGCATAGATTATGCTCAAAACTATCTTTTCTAATAAAACATTATATGCATCAATGTTTGCCAAAGTTTCCTGTCGCGGCGATGCTTGTACCTTAAAGATAGTCCAAAATACAACTAAGTATTGTTTGTTATTTTACCCGAGTGGCTCTTATCGACTAAACCTACACACTATAAAAATAAAAAGGGGTAAATGAGTAAGCTATATTCAGTAGTAAATAGACCATTAGTGCGTTTGTAACATCTATATTAGCTGTCTACAGAAAAAGTTATTTTCCATAAGTGCGAAAAGTTATTAACGTCCACTGAAATAATCATAGTTAACATCAATGATAATCCTCATTTATTTTGATCAACTGTTTACCACTATGTATGAACACAGAAATTAACATGTTTTTTCATAAACACCTGTTTTATTTAATAATATTAGATAAGTCATCGTAAGTCCTGTATATCGATTTGCGAAGCGTATTGTTCCTTAAAACATATCAGCTCACCCGCAGTATTGCTTAATTCTAAGTGTCAAAGAAAGAAACTATCGGTTACTGTTTGGCGCTTTAGTTATACCGTTATTTTTATCTACTTTGAATTGATAATAAGCTGTCTTTATCTTCATAGTAAAACGCTGCCAATGAATACTTTGAGATGCACAATGTTGACGTTATCTCAATTCAATTAAGTAAATGAAGCCTTTATTTTATGTATTAAGGCATTTATCATTAAACTTCAACGTATATAAGCCAACCGATTACCTTAATATATTTCAGTTACTGCAACTGTATCATTTCTAGTAGACGTAGAGGAGTTTCAATCAGATAACTGGAACTTCACGAGATGTGTAAAATATCACACAAAGTTGGTGACAGTGCCATAAATTATTCAGGTTGAAACCATCAAACTGTTAGCGTTAGTATTTTATACAGTTCAAAAGGAAATTTAATTTATGTTGTCATCAAAATGATTAATGATAAGTTTATAAAAATAAATGTGTCAACCACAGTATTTTAGTAAAATCGAGATAAAAATCTTTAAAAGTCTTCAGCCAAAGTGCAAGAAACTGGTTTCAATAAAAACACTATTTATTTATAAGCAAGACCATACCTGTTAATTTGGAAACATGTAGGTGGGAGTATTTTTTGTATGAGAGTTTAAAACATTAATTAATAAATGTTAATTTGCGGAAGACAAACAAACATTCTAAATTTGTCATAGACTGAAGCTGGTCAGTCACTATTGCTATAAGTACATCCTGAGCGGATTGCCTCGATATAGCGAATATTCACAAGTATCATTTAATTTGTATTGTGACTGGCAAGTGGAATCCAGGACGCGCGTTTCGTCCTATTTGGGACTCATCGGTTTGATGTACCTGCATCCCAATGTTAATGTTCACAGTGGGATATACAAATTCATCCTACTATCAATTCGCCCACTGCATAAACGTGACTGTCTGGACTCAGTAGTCTAGTGGTGTACGCTGTGGCTTTTAACACAAAACGGACTGAGTTCGAATCTCACTGTGAACATCAAAATTGGGATGCAGGTACATCCAGCCGATGAGTCCCAAATAGGACGAAACGCGCGTCCTGGATTCTACTTGCCAGTCACAATACAAATTAAATGAAACATTCTAAATGATTCATTATTATTGATTAAGTAGGAAATATTAAAAGAAAGAGTACAGTGTGTATATTCATCCAGTCGATAATATTAGTAGATATATGATCAGTTGAAAGAAACTTTGTTTATAGGAAATCACATATTAGTCTGAATTAGACAATTACTCACCACTAGAAAGCATCAGACAACTTTAGAAACTGCATTTGCCGAAACTGTAACCATGTAAGTAATAATCTAAATATTCACGTTAATTCTATTAAAAGTGGAACAACAATGATGCTAATGTGGTGTATGTACTATCTGCCATTCACAAAGATATTCATCTCGTCTTTGAAATAGTGTAAGAGTAAAAGAGAATTAATGATGTTAACATTTATAATAATCACATTACTAATATATCACTGTTAAAATATTATTTAATGTACAAATCAAATAAAGTGACCACAGTGTTATCAAATACCGATCATTTAAACAAGAATAATGAATGCATTAAAGACAAGAAAACAAACGTTACGGAAATTTTTAGAAATCACTTGAACAATTGATTCGTCAAATAAATCAGTGAATAATGATGGTTGTGTGTAGTTTAGTTATAAAATTGTATTCGTATGACATATATTCGATTGTCTTGTTTAATGCATTTGCTTAGTTATGTTTAATATTGTATTGTGAATAAATAAAATGATTTTTCTTACATTCATGATTAACGCCGTAACGTGAATGCAGATATAATGAAACATTCTAGTTGTAAATGTGCCATTATAATATAACTGCCCAACTACGCGTTATTTATACGGCAATCTACAACCATTCTTACCTCTACTTATTGCTCCTGCAGCTGTTGCTAGGTCAACAACTGATAACGAGCCCAAATACTCTTAATCTTCAGCTCTGCCACTACTAAGTATTCAGTCTAATAGCACCCTGTCTCCCCTTACCTTAAACACTTTGTGCTACAAAAACGTCGATCAAAGTAAAGACCAAAACATTGATATTGTAAAGAAGTCACTCAATATCTACTCACTAGTATCTGAACAATGTGAAGCTCAACAATCAATCTCAAATCAAAATTTTATTCGAAATTCCAAGTCTGACCTGTTCATCCATGATACATTGAATTACTTTAACTTTATTGGCCACTCGCTTGATCTTCACCTAATAAACGCACGATCAGTATGCAACAAAATGATCAACTTAGCGTGCTCGCATCATTCTGTCAACCCCCAATTATTATAGTAACTGGGGCATGGACTACCCCTAAAGTCACTGATTCAAGTATATCTCTAGATAATTATAATCTGTATCGAAGTGACAGGCTAACTGGACGTGGGGAATGCAGTTATATATATGTTACTTCGAAGTTAAGCTCACTTCTATTTGATACAGCAGGCTTAAATAAATTACAAGACTCAGTGTGGATTGTAATGAGACCTACTGTCTCAGATTCGTGCTTATTCTGTTGTGTAAACCATCAACCTAACCCATCTATAGAGGATATAACCTTACTGTAAGACATATTTGCACTGGCCTCTTCCCTACTATTTACAGGTAAGGTTATTTTTGGAGACTTCGACATGCCTGAAATCATATAATTTCCCACCAAAGCACCGTAGTGCTATGACTTGGGGAAAGTTTAGAACTTGATGGCTGGTCACAATATGTCCGTTGCCCTACTGGATGTGAAAACGATTTAGGATTTAGTTTTTACAAGTGAACTTAACTCATGTACCGTTCATACAGGGTAATAATTCCCAGGTAGTAACCAGAATATTGTCATGTGCAACTTCAACTTAGGAACTACAACGTATAACTGTCTGATTACAATACTTAGCAAACCCTTCCACAAGATAAACTGGACGAGCTTCATGACTAACTTTAAATGTTATGACAGGAAAAACTATTTCACAAAAGATGATGCTGATAAGCTGACTGATTTACTCTACTACAACACTTATAATGCATTTGACATAGTTGCACCGTCAAGATATACTGAACCCAGAATTCCGAAATGCATGCTCATCACCACATCTGCAAAAAGAAGTCTACGTAGACATGCATCTAGATTTTTTAGGCTTTAGGAATTTTTCTCTCTTATAACTATGAAAGAAATATATATTAAGGCCAAGGCGGACAGTATACAAATGAAAATTGCACTAAAAAATAGGCTACTATACAAAATAACCCTACAAGAAATTTCAAGACATTCCGGAACAAAATCAGTAGCTCTGAGAAAAAGGGTGGAAACCTCTTTATCTGCGGTAATAAAATATATGATGAAGTTTGCCGTATAGCTGATTAATTCTGTGAGCACTTGCCACCACACATACCATTGAAAACCACATTGATAGGAACGAACCCATTACGCCACTATCAAGAGGAATCACGAAGGTAACATTCACTACAGAAAATATTACGAAGGCCATCACTACGTTAAAGCATCCATACACCTTGGGCTCTGATGGTATACCAGCTAATGTTCTTAAAAATGGTGGTACTGACTTCCACCTTGCAATTCCTAAACTATTCACAATATCACTCTCTACTGCCTGTTACCCTACCCTATGGAAAACTACGTGTGCTATTCCTAAGTTTAAATCCGGACCTGTGGGAAATATAGAGAACATAAGCTACCATAACCACCAAATCACGTTTCATCCCAATGGGTCTAAAATCCAAATACTTCAATCAACAAGTGACTTGGCTATCAAATATTCAGGTAATTTAAAGTTCACAGTGCATGCATCATCAATAATTTTGAAAACTAGAAAATTAACACGCTTCCTTCTCAAAAAACTTCTTGAGAAAGAAGGAAAAACTTAATTTGTTCAACCTATGTGTAGGACCTACACTCGAAAACAGCTCAATTATATTCTCGAGCATGGATTTAAAAGATAAGACACATATAGAAAGTGTAATAAAAAGTATTAAAACACAGAGCTTACAGTTTAAGTACGGTGATAGGATAGCAAATCTGTATGTATGTAGTCTGTTGAAGATAGACAAAAAGACTGTGAAGCTGACCAGTCTCTCAGCTGACGGATTGTCTTAAAAGAAAAACGTTTGAGCCTCATTTTCAAAGACACATCTCTGGCTATTAAAACTTCATATAATCTACTTTTATGCAAAGGCAACTTCATTCAGTTGAAACCCTACTGTTGTAGTGCTTGTTTACCACGTGTAGTACTGTAGGCAAGTGTAGGTAAATAAATAAGCAACTAGTTGTAGTGAATAGATTTCATCACTGAAATGTTCCAATTATATATGTGCATATATATCAAATGTTACAGTTATATAATGAAATGTAAGATGTGTAGTGAAATATGTGGTCTATATAGAGTATAAATGATCTAATTAGCAAATCGCCACTACAACAATTAGTGTTTTGAAGAATCACAGGATCATATCAGAATTATAATTTTAATATAAAACTTTATAGCATCTTTATCGGTCAACTTCATAGACAGACAAGTTTGTTTAATATAAACAAACAATTTTATGTGTCACAATACAAAATATTCGCCATTGATCTCATTCCTTATGTCAATAAGAGGTATGTGTGTATATGTGTGTTTATACACACACATATGTACAACTTTCTTTTCATATTGGCTCCTGCCTATTGTAATTAATATGTTGCACAGAAAACACTCAAAACGTGGTTGCATTTAATTCACAGAATTTCAATTGATGATGTAGTTATTCACTTGAATGACGAAAGTATCATTATGGAAATTGCTTCAATAATGATTTTAGCTGTCAATTCTGTGTACATGATTTGCAGGCGAAATCGGAGCAGTTACTTAATCATCTATGCGGTTTTGACTTGTTGACTAGGTAGCGAATCGCTCAGTGAATAGTCGAGCATCTGTAATAGTTGACATTGTTGCATTCTTGTAGTCATTCACATAATGGTCTCTACCTTACATATAAGAACATTTCTACATACTCTTGCAATATATTACACAAATAAATGTAGAAATGTGTCTAATTTGATAAAAAGTAAAACACTATGTGAGTATCATGATGTGAAGGCGTTTGAAACCCCATTCACGTTTGGCGAACAGATCTTATCAAAATGAGGCATTCAACGAGTGAACGAGAAGAGTCTTGCATTCACTCAATATTGATAGTGTATTTTCACGAATCCGATTGTCAAATAATAACAACGTGAAATTACACACTAGTTAGGACATTACAGGGATCACTCATACTACAACAAATTCTCACTATTATTCTGACTGATGTTATTGCAGAGAGTGTGAGTGTGTATATATTGGCGATTTATCATTAAAATGTGAGGTATTTGGTAATCTGAGATAATATCAATGAAATAAGTTATTACATGTTGAATTGGTAACCAGAGTGTTTGATATTCAATTGAAGTAAATTGCTTGTAAGAAATCTAGTCTTCAGATATTTCATGATGATGTTTTTTACAGCTACAATCACAACAACAACTATCATAATAGTAATAATAAATAGAACCAACTTCACTGCGAACTTACAAACAATCAAACAATCAATGCGATGAAGTATTATTGAGAGTGCTGATTGTGAATAGTGTGACACAAATGCTTAGATACAGATTGTCGTGAATGCCAATACTAATCACTATACGCTGATGATATGTCAGTCATTTGAGATAGAATGTTTGTTAAGGAACAATTGAAAAGTAAATTCTCTTTACGTTTCAATGTATACACTTGATTGGCTTGTCGTGGATACCCCTTAACATGATAATCTTTGTACTGTATATTATCAGTTATATACATCTCAAAATAAGTTGTAAATTTTCTATCATGATTCATTAGATTAACTGTAGTTTTTCGGTTTCATATAACATTTGTATGAAGTTCTTCATTTGTTTCACACAATTCAATTGCGGTAGTACTTTTGTCTGCAACTTTGATTTGCATACAGTCTCAAGTTGCTTACATATACTTTTGTCAACGCAAATCCAAATAATTGTTTCATTCATGTATTTGTAATTGTGAAACTTCTCGTCCTTGGATAAGGCACATTATTTATGTTAAATATTTTTTGATCGGAAGCTTTCATTAATTCCGAGTAGTTGACAAGTATCTGATCAGTTGATGTATGCTGACTATCGTTTCATATACACTACAGAGTTCTGGACAAACAACAATATAAAGCAACATGATTCACATTCGAATGAAAAACAAATTTTGACATTTTCTTTATCACAAACAGTTGAATGATACTGACGCAGAAATTATTAGTTTTGGTAGGGAAAATCATTAACATTGTTCCTGTATAAGGCATCCAGTAATACATTTGCAATATATTTATTACATCTTTGTTGATCTAATGCATCGATACTAATTTCGAACCGTTATGCCAGTTGAATAACTTCTTGTTTTGATATCTATGTCTTCTGTCTAATTGAGAAGGCTTCAAAACAACTGGCTCATAATCAGGTCTACTTCATCAATCTCACGCATGAATTGTCTGTTTCTATGACATACTTAATCGATGGCTCATTTTCCATATCGTTTATTGTTGTCTGTTTAGCCTTGTTTTTCTTGACATAATATTATACCCACCGTCTATTCTACACTGTGTTGCTAAATTGAAGGATTCTATGATGTGGTGTTTCTATAGAATACAACATGCTGATTCATGTTGCTATTTCTTCAATTACATTGAATTTATACAAACTTTAACGCGATTAATGCATACATACTCATCATTATTGTACTAGTTTCTATATACTTTTTAACTGCTTACTTTGGTGTAATAATATAAGGTATTTCATAAACACTATAAACTAACAGATATTAGCTTATACATGCAAATAATGTACTCGAACGACAATCGTTTGTAATTGGATACTAAGTCTTAGTGCAATTAATATTTTGTATATTACGATAAGTAATTTTATTGGTGAATAGATAATAACGAATGACTTACGATATCCACACATTGGTGCTTTCATGCTGATAAATATATGAAGTAATCCGCAAGAGCAGTATTTTCTAACTTGTGTTGAATACCGGATGAATAGAATAAAGTTGTCTGTATTAATTATGTGTTTGGTGTTGATATCAACGCCAGGAATCCAAGGTAAGTATACAAAATGATTGATATCGTATGTAAATATTCCATATGATATGATCGTAATTTATTTTAATATTACGTGTCTGGTGATTAGTTGAATAATTATTCACGTAGAAGGATATGAGTATTCTCTAGACTGATTAGCTGTTCATATCACTGCATCGATGTCAGTATCAGTTGATAACCATGTCACGTTCCACTGATCACATACCTCACAATTCCAATTGCCGTAGTATTTAAGAGATTCATTTTCACTTTGACACTCAAACCATTGAAACACAACATGCAAATTATTCTCATTATTTTGACTTTGTTATCATTACTATGATTAATTCGTGGGTAAAGAATAATGTATGCTGCATTGTTATTAACAATGTACCAAAGTGAGATGAAGTGAGATGGCGGAATATTGAATGCTAGTCTTGTATAGAATGGTTTGTTTAACCAAAAATCAGGCGTTCAATTCGTTAGCTTCAGTCGATCGTCCTTCATTCAACAAAACACATTCAACATATCGGCATTTATACTTTGATATGCAATAGGCAAAACAATTATTTGCTAATGTTTATTGGTTCAGTTTATAACTAAATGATGAGAAGTAATTGAAAATTCTTTTGCATTTTCAGTATTTATTAAAGTAAGATGAGGTTAAATTATTTGTTGATTATTGACGTCGTGATGTGGATAATAATGTGTCGTGACCGAATTAATAGGAATAACTATTTCAATAGGTCATTGATTTGCCTATGTTGATGAATTGAGTAGAAAAAATATAAGAAATACTTGATTTGCAAAAGTGTAATGCCTCTAAATGATCAATTAAAATACTGAACAGTTGTTTTCGTGAGTATGAATAATAATGAAGGAATGATCTCATCACGTTTCAAACATTCAAATAATTTATGATGATACTTTTTGATAATAGTAATCTGTCAGTGATAACCACCGAATTCGACAGAGAAAGTATTATTATGTAACTCGGTTGATGTATTCGATAACTTCTGTAGATTGACATTTGATAGTGAATTAGTAGATTTTATCAACCTAAGGACTTTAATTCCAAATCAGTTGATATGACGTTTGTATGTAATAACTGTGTAAATGAAGTTAGATGTGAGTAGTGTGAAAGAGAAAAGTGATCTGTTTTATAATATCCCTTTCATAACACCCTCTGATTATTTGAAAATATTCATTTGGCATAGTTGAACTTCGGTCGTATGCTGTGATAATGATTGAATGTATTCCTTGCATTGAACCACTCATGATATCTTCAACGATGCCCCACACAACTATAGAGCATCAATATTATATGTGATTACAGTTTACAAGTGGTTGAATTAACCCCAACAAAGTGGCATGACTATTGAATTACACTTAATTTTTAAACCGAATGGCATTTCTTTACTATACACGGTGATTATGTTATGGAAACTGATTAAATCAGAAATCTGAAATGTCACATTTTGCTTTTGACTATAGGCTGGACACTTGGTAAAAGCGATTGCAATTCTCGATACGTGTTACATTTGTGACTGTGTAAGTAATTTTAGATGATGTTACAATGAATACATCCATAAGGCTATTAAATATTGTTAAGTGTATCAATACAGGGATTAATATCTGGATAGTAATTCTTAGTGAAACATAGAGTAAACCTATTAGTTTTTAGCATAAACATGTGAAATAGGAGTTAATGTTTTCGGTATATTGATGTTAAAGTGAGTTTAATCAAATCAAGTATGTGTCTGCACGAGTAAAACAATAATGTAGAAAAGAGATTTATTTTATACTACTACCACCATTATTACATATGTCACACATATATTTGTTTAGTTAACATGTACATCGATTATTTCAATTTCATCATCTTCCATATGAAGTACGAAGGTGCAATAAATCTTGTAAGTTAACTCCCAATGTATATAAATTAATTTGGTAGCACGATTTATCAAATGTGTAATCAAATTATATCAAGCAACCACCAAATGACAACTCACTTTACTTGTTTTATTCATATTCGTATCTCTACCTCACAGTTGCAATCACATTCAACTGATCATTTCTATGTTTATGGTGCTTCAGTGATGCATTTATGATATGACTCTTACAAAATTCATGATACCGATCACAATTTAAGTTTATATGACCACACGAAATTCTTCATTACCCATGCACACACACACACCGTCTATAACAAATACACTGCAATTCATCATAATCACCGTAACATTTACTTCTCAAAATAACTCCAAATTCGAATATCATTACACTCATCTCTGTTTCATTTATTGGTTTGAAGTAATGCACCAACGAATATTCACCTCATTGTTACTTTGCACTGATTGATGATTCATTATTTTTTCATTGGTACTAGTATGTATTCACAATTTTAAACTCTGAAAAACCACCAAAATGGATGTGTCCAAAATGTTTGTGTGTAAGTGATAATTTGATTGATCATTAGAAACAGAATTTATTTACAAGTCACATATGGCGATGATGATGTTGATGATGTGTTGCATCAACAAAATGCCTATCACATATACTTCCATCCCTCATCTGATTTAGTGTAGGAGTAGACGAGCACTGATGATGTTCACATTTTTATTGACTACATTCATAAACATCAATCCGACAATACAATATCTACTTTCAGAAAATGTAAACAACAATTCACAATGTCAAAACACTTAAAATATAAGGTAGTTAATCAGAGAGTCAACATGATTTGTGTGACAGATCATATTTTACACAAAATTAGTTAACAGAACAAATGTTGACATAATTCACATCACTCAACAAACTCAACTGTGACAATGAAACGATCACCATTAGCTTGTTAAACTATAAAGATTTATTCTATCTATAGCATTCACAGTGTCATATTAAAACACTCATTTTAAAAATGGTGATGTAGTCATCAATGGCTTGTTTTCTCTATATTGTAGTTTACAAATATAGGATAAACGGAATCGTCAACTGAAACAATGGATAATGATGGATGCATGTAGTTAAGTTTTAAAACTGTATTTGTACAACATGTATTCAATCGTGTTGTTCATTGTATTCATTTAGTTAAGTTGAAAATTGTGTTGTGAATGAATGAAATGATTGTTCTTACATTCGTGATTGATGCCGTAACGTGAATGCAGATATTATGAAACATTCTAGTTGTAAATGTGTCATTATAATGTAACTGACCAACTTCGTGTTAGTTATTGATATGTTGGATGTAAGAAAACACGTATCTATGGTTGAGTGTGTTCTAAAAGTCTTATTGCAGATTTGTAGCTGTTGCATAAACAGCACACATCTGTGGTAAACTGAGACACATAATCGTGTTGAACAGCCATACTCTGTGAATTCCTATTAAAAGACGTAGTGAGAAAGCAAAATATTAACTTCTTATGGATGAGTATGATGACGTCGCGGCCGAGAAGAATGTGAGTAGAGTGTGCGAATACTAGACACATAACTGACAAATTCAAACGTTGGTTAAATAGCGAATCCGCATGTATGCAGTCTTTTGGAGAGAATGACCAACTGTGGAGAAGACCAGTATTCTGCTGACGGATTGTCTTAAAAGAAAAACGTTTGAGCCTCATTTTCAAAGACACATCTCTGGCTATTAAAACTTCATATAATCTACTTTTATGCAAAGGCAACTTCATTCAGTTGAAACCCTACTGTTGTAGTGCTTGTTTACCACGTGTAGTACTGTAGGCAAGTGTAGGTAAATAAATAAGCAACTAGTTGTAGTGAATAGATTTCATCACTGAAATGTTCCAATTATATATGTGCATATATATCAAATGTTACAGTTATATAATGAAATGTAAGATGTGTAGTGAAATATGTGGTCTATATAGAGTATAAATGATCTAATTAGCAAATCGCCACTACAACAATTAGTGTTTTGAAGAATCACAGGATCATATCAGAATTATAATTTTAATATAAAACTTTATAGCATCTTTATCGGTCAACTTCATAGACAGACAAGTTTGTTTAATATAAACAAACAATTTTATGTGTCACAATACAAAATATTCGCCATTGATCTCATTCCTTATGTCAATAAGAGGTATGTGTGTATATGTGTGTTTATACACACACATATGTACAACTTTCTTTTCATATTGGCTCCTGCCTATTGTAATTAATATGTTGCACAGAAAACACTCAAAACGTGGTTGCATTTAATTCACAGAATTTCAATTGATGATGTAGTTATTCACTTGAATGACGGAAGTATCATTATGGAAATTGCTTCAATAATGATTTTAGCTGTCAATTCTGTGTACATGATTTGCAGGCGAAATCGGAGCAGTTACTTAATCATCTATGCGGTTTTGACTTGTTGACTAGGTAGCGAATCGCTCAGTGAATAGTCGAGCATCTGTAATAGTTGACATTGTTGCATTCTTGTAGTCATTCACATAATGGTCTCTACCTTACATATAAGAACATTTCTACATACTCTTGCAATATATTACACAAATAAATGTAGAAATGTGTCTAATTTGATAAAAAGTAAAACACTATGTGAGTATCATGATGTGAAGGCGTTTGAAACCCCATTCACGTTTGGCGAACAGATCTTATCAAAATGAGGCATTCAACGAGTGAACGAGAAGAGTCTTGCATTCACTCAATATTGATAGTGTATTTTCACGAATCCGATTGTCAAATAATAACAACGTGAAATTACACACTAGTTAGGACATTACAGGGATCACTCATACTACAACAAATTCTCACTATTATTCTGACTGATGTTATTGCAGAGAGTGTGAGTGTGTATATATTGGCGATTTATCATTAAAATGTGAGGTATTTGGTAATCTGAGATAATATCAATGAAATAAGTTATTACATGTTGAATTGGTAACCAGAGTGTTTGATATTCAATTGAAGTAAATTGCTTGTAAGAAATCTAGTCTTCAGATATTTCATGATGATGTTTTTTACAGCTACAATCACAACAACAACTATCATAATAGTAATAATAAATAGAACCAACTTCACTGCGAACTTACAAACAATCAAACAATCAATGCGATGAAGTATTATTGAGAGTGCTGATTGTGAATAGTGTGACACAAATGCTTAGATACAGATTGTCGTGAATGCCAATACTAATCACTATACGCTGATGATATGTCAGTCATTTGAGATAGAATGTTTGTTAAGGAACAATTGAAAAGTAAATTCTCTTTACTTTTCAATGTATACACTTGATTGGCTTGTCGTGGATACCCCTTAACATGATAATCTTTGTACTTGTTTTTTGTTCATCGAAATATGTTCTTAGTATCAGATTGTTCTATTTGGTAATTTTTTATTTTTGATTAAAATACATTTGTTCATAATTTTATCTTCATAATTGCTGACCTTATTTTCCTAAACCTCTTATATAAACTGTCACAACATTAATAATCATTGTGCAGAACATATTTGACATTATCTTATTTGTAATTATAATATGTCTATAATTTTAATTTGATGAAGTCACTGTGAAATTATGATATATCGGAATATTACAAATAAATAATTCCTACTGCTATGCAGAAACTAACCGCAACTCTAATCGGAAACTTATCTGCGCCAACTGATATTTGCAACCGTGACCAACGACTCGATACAAATTACTCACCCCAAGACAAAATCAAAAAACACCAAAGCATCACCAGGAAGATTCCATTCTATTACAATTCAAGCCTGTATATATAGATACAAAAACGACCTTGGGAAAAACAGAGTAATTAGCATACCAAAATGACATTACAACTAATCACAGTTAACAAGGTCCAGCGGAGGAAATGAAGAGCAGTACCGGTTTCCGCTCACTTTAAAATTAAATAAGAAATAGCAAAATCACATGAAAAATGACTAGTTTCTTCTCTTTCTAGCAAATTACTAATATCTTGTACATTATTGACTCTCACCCTTCATCTTACTAAAATAAATTTTTGCGTAGTCATCTTCAGTCTTTCTAATTTTCAACTAAGACAGTTGAATTGTTCGAATGCTAATGCAGTTTGCAAACTTGTGAAGCTGTTTACCGCAAAATGTTACACTTGCGACGGCATAATCTATCAAAATATCATTTACCTTTGAACGAGTTAAAGCCTCACTGGTTTGCTAGGAAAACACTGTGAACAGTTAGAGATACGTCTACTAAAGACTTTGACCCAGAAAATGAATCTTACTTTGATGGATCTATCAGAAAACTCATGCACATCTCACGCCGATTCCAGCATTAACTCTGTTAATGAATTTCAATACGATGGCTTGGCTGGTATAACATTCGATTCATGGTTTAAGAAATATTAAGACTTGTTCACGGTTAACCTGGAAAAAAATTGATGATGCCGCAAATGTTAGAATCTTTCTTGAAAAACTTGACACGGTTATACATGAACGCTACACTAACTTTATCCTCCCAAAGAAACCAGCTGATTTTAGTTTTGAAGCTACAATAGAGATTCTGTCGAAACTCTTTAACGAACAGTCGTTTTTATTTAATATTAATTATCGATGCTTTAAATTAACAAAAGCAGGCGATGATGACTGGGTTAAACAAGCAGGCTTAGTGAGTCGTCGACGTAGGCGTTTTAAATTTTCATCAATGACAAAAGAAAAGTTTAGGTGTTTGGTATTTGTATGCAGACTGCAATAATCTGAAAATACCGACATTATGACCGGAATTTCAGGAAAAATTAAATAGTGCCTAACAATCACGCTGCAAGAAGTCACCAGTGAATGCCAGAGGTTATTAAACTTGAAATACAATACTTCTATGGTGGAGAACGGTAGTTGTCCTCCGTACGTCCACGCAGTAACTGGGAGAAAAGATGTAAGTTTGAAAACGGAATATGGCTCACAGCTTTTTTTCTTATGTAGTAATGCAGAGAATAGCACTATAAAAAGTTTTGTTCATACAAAGATCACCGTTGCATCAAATGCCATTGCAAAGTATACAAAGAGACCCACTGTAATGGAAGTTACATCGTCGTCATCTACTGAAACTTTATTCCGAAAAATATAAATCTCACGCATTATTCAACGAACTAATGATGGCTCCCATTACTACACAGCATTCCAGCCGAAACAAATATGCTACCATGAGGGTCAGTGGCCGTCGTATTTGTTTACAGCTCGAAACTGCTTCTGACAAAGCAATTATTAGCCGAGCAACCTGGAATCATATTAGCAAACCTCCAATGTGCCCAACATTGCTCACATTGCATTTGAAGGTAAATTAAATATTTTCGAAGATAGATTGTAAAGTTGCTAATAGTAATACAAAGACTGATGCAACAATATACCCCACAGAGAGTTCAAGTTAAGATTCGCCAAGGCCCGACTTTATAGAAACACTGTAATTAACAAACCACTAGAATGAACATATCTGCAGCTGCATCAGGACTTCTAAAATGTCAGAGAAAAGCATGAAGAACACTGTATTAGAAAGACATCACAAGTTATTTGCAGGAAAATTGAGGGAATGTAAAAAGAGAAAGCGCGACTAGTCCTCAAGCATGGTGCCAAGTCCGTTTTCCGACCTAAACGTCCAGTGCCGTATGCTGTTTCACCTATTGTTTTCCGAGAAATGTGATTCACATCTGCAGCACGTACGTTACTTGGGATTTATGGTGGATCAAAATGGGAGAAGACCCGATTCAAAAAACATCAAAGCTATTAAAACGATGACACCACCGACAATTGTAACGACCCTACAATCCTGCTTGGGAATGGTCAGTCGTTATGCCATATTTCTTCCAGAACTACACCATGTGCAAGCCCCACACAATTGTTTGCTATCAAAATATGCCAAGTGGACCTGGTCAGGTGAAAGTCAGGTAGCGTTAACGGAATTAACATAACTTTTGTTGTCAAACCTACTTCTAACACACCATGACCCAACTATACCCATCACGGTTGCAGCAGATGCTTTGAACTACGGATTTGGTGTGATGTCACAAATTTACCCAGATGGATTTAAGAAGGCGATTGACCATGCTGCAAGATCATTACCAACAAAGAAGTGGAACTATTGTCGAATAAAGAAAGAAGCCCTTTTTATTATCTTTGCAGTAAAAATGCTTTACAATATGCTATTTAGCCAACAATTTACATTATTGACAAACCACAAAGCATTACTAACAATTTTGGGTCTATAAAAAACATTCTTGTGTATACAGCAGATTATCTGTAACGATGAGTCACTATGATGCTTGGTTACGATTTTAAGATAAAGTACCGATCGATAAAGGGTTTTCGTCAGGCAGATGCCCTCTCAAGATTAATTGGATCCCGTACAAAACGAAAAAAGAAAGCACTTGTGACTAGCATAGAAGCAAAGAAATCATTACTTACATTGTTAACAGATGTGATTTTCCGACTTCTGGCTACTTTCAAGCCATTAAGTAAGCAAATGACAGAGACAGTACAATACGGAACACTCGCCGTTATATACTTAATAAGTGGCCAACATTTCAAAAAGAATGTTGAATTTTTACAGTGCTTTTGTCGGCAAGACGTTTTGACAATAGTCGATTCATGCATCGTTTTTGACAACTATATTGTTATCCCCAAAATCCTTCGTCACCAAGTCCTAAACCGACTCCACAGCGGGCACCCAGGTATTGACAACATGATGACACTAGCTCGAAGTTAGGCGTACTGGCCGATAGTGGATCAGGATATAGAAAGTTAGTGTCTAAGCTATTGGTCCTGCCCACAGGCTTCGAAGAGTCCGGCTAAAGCCAAACCACAACCTTAGCCAAAACCAGACTCCCCCCGAAGGAAAACGTATAATGATTGTGGTAGTCCTATATAAGGTAGAAATTACTTAGTCGTTGTGGACGCTCTGACAAAGTGCCTGAAAGTATATCACATGTCATGTTTGACGTGAAAGACCACAATTCGGAAATTATAAAGGCTTTTTTGCTGCTTAAGCGTCTGAGGAGTCCTAAAAACTGATGATCAAACCCAGTTTGCGTCGTTATTATGTATACGTTTCTGCAGTGAAAACGAGATCACATACATACGATCTTTACTATATAACCCTGAGTCCAACAGTCGAGCAGAAAAAATCTGTGAAATAATAAAAAGAGTAACGCCAAACTCAATATAACTGGTTAATCAGTTATATTACCCTCATTCACCTCACTGTTATAGACTAGGTTGTATAAATTAAATGTCAATCGTTTACGTCATAATAAAATATTTGATAGTCGGTTAGATATAAGAAACTGTCAAATTGTTGTAATTTATTATATCGTAAGTGCTGACACCTCAAAATATATGTTCGCTTATAATCTTTGCGAAAATATAATTCCTTTTACTAATCTTCATTTTGGCTTTCAGTATATAGTGATTGTTTCCCGTGTTGTCGTGACGCATGTCAACTGTTTATTAAAGCTGATAGATTACATCAATCTAATACATCTAACAATAAAATTTCAGTTCCACTAATTCACTTAAATTTTACTATTACAAATGCAATCAATGCAATAGTTACTCTAGTTTACATTTACAGAAATACATGTGAATATCTTGAAAATGTACACATATCAACATTGTAGACAGATATTATACAACATTTACATCATAATGTAAAACAAAAGAAGAACTGCATACAAATGCTCTACCAGGTATAATCATATATATCTAACTTAAATCATAATAATAATCATAAGATAATTGTTAGAAAGTTGAAATCATCAAAATTACAATTGTTAATGAAATTCAAGCAAGAAAAGAAAGTTTCACTAGTTTTGTACTGGCTTTCCCCACATTAATTTATTATCAAATGTGGGTTATACACCAGAGTATAACTGAAAACATTCAATTGTATTAATAAAATGATGTTGATGATGATTTCGCTTTGATAAATAACCACTGAAAATTAATTGATATAATAATCGATGCATTCATATTAATGTTGTTTATTAGTTTCATATCAGTTTTCACACTACGATAAAATCTTTCTACAGGACTAATCTTATGAAGAAGTTATTGATTAATAAGGATGAAGTTATAGTAATTGATTGAAGTGCAAGTGTCAGAAATACCGTTCAATATTAACCGTTTCGACTTACCAGGAATTCAGACATTTAATCGATTCAATTTATATTGATAAGCTGCATCACGTCGCGAGTCGTACTAATTTAATAAAAGCCCATGAATAAATTAATGCCATAAAAAAGGTATAATTCTGCAAATTTTTGATATTTTTGAGAAATAAATAGTGGTTGTTTCAGTAAATTAAATATTTTTGTAGGGTGGAAGAGCAAAATATATTTCGTGCAATCAGATGTGATTGTATGTTGACCAAAATCGTATTTTTGATAACAGCAATTTCAGACATACATCATTGAAACACCATAAACATTTAGAAATAATCGATCGAGTGGGCTTGTAAATGGAGAGTTGATATGAAAATATCAAATAAATTAACAACTTTTGTGAGTAGTTTTTAGACAGTTAATCAATCTAAACATTTGTAGCTATGAATAATCTCAGAAATTCATGGTAACGTAAGTTTTCGTTATTGATGCTAACCATGTTTGTTTTAGCTGAAGCGACTAGTTAAAGAGGCTCGGACAGGCATTGCCATCAAATCACGACAAGGCACGGCGTGAGTAACAACTTGCTCGCTAGTTAGCTCGCCTAAACGTCGTTATCCCATTAGCGTTCCTACACTCACGATCAAATATAACTTATTCACCATCCTTTATTACCTTCTGATTAATTTTTATTTGTACGATTAAGTTTAATCGTTAGAAGTTGCTCTGGTTACACGATAAACGTAACTAAGTCATATACCGGGTGCACTTCATTAGTGAGCACGACGTGATTCGAACACGCTCGTAACTGTACGTTCGTTCTTGTTTATAGTTTTTAACAGCGAATTTTTTGTAATTATTTTTTCTTAGTGCTAAGAAGAGGAGAAACTAGTTATTTTTCATGTGATTTTGCTATTTTTTATTTAATTGTAAAGTGAGCGGAAACCGGTACTGCTTTTCATTTCCTCCGCTGGACCTTGTTAATTGTGATTGGTTGTAATGTCATTTTAGTATGCTAATTACTCTGTTTTTCCCAAGGTCGTTTTTGTATCTATATATACAGACTTGAATTGTAATAGAATTGAATCTTCCTGGTGCTGCTTTGGTGTTCTTGGTTTTGTTTCGGGGTGAGTAATCAGTATCGAGTCGTTGGTCACGGTTGCTAGTATCAGTTGGCGCAGATAAGTTTTCCGGTTAGAGTTGCGGTTAGTTCCTGCATAGCAGTAGGCGATATTATTTATTATAATATTCCGACATATCAATTGGCGACGGGTGATGGTGACTGTGGATCCTACTAAAATGGATTCGTTGTTGGATGAACAACTCAAACTAATGAAGCTTTTTACGAGCCTGAAATCTAATCTTGAATCATCCTCGAATGTTCCAGTCCCCAACTCTGCATTTTCAATTGATGGAATTATTAATAGTATTGCTGAATTTAATTATGATCCAGAAGCTAATGTTACTTTTGATACCTGGTTCCGGAGATATGAAGATTTGTTTACGTATGATTTAGCTTCACAGGACGATGCATGGAAAGTTCGCCTACTTCTCAGAAAGCTCGGTGCAGCAGAACTTGACAAATACTGCAACTTAATTTTACCTCAAAATCCTCGAGATAGAGCATTCTCTGAAACCTGCTCAACTCTCAGTCAACACTTTGGTGACAATTCTTCTCTATTCAATATTAGATATCGTTGCCTAAAGTTAAAAATGAATGAATCAGATGATTTCTTAACTCATGTTGGAGTTGTAAACAGAGAATGTGAACGGTTTAAATTAAAAGACCTATCGGAGAACCAATTTAAATCGTTAATACTCATCTGCAGCCTACAGTCAGAAAAATTCGCTGATATTCGAACGCGATTGCTTCACCGTCTTGACCAAGAACCAACATTGTCTCTAAATGACATTGCCGCAGAATATCAACGACTGACCAATTTAAAGCATGATACTGCACTTGTCCAGTCTGGTGGTAATGGTGACATTGAAGTTCATGCTGTTCGTCAAAAACCTATTTCTCATCAAGTCACTTCAGCAACCGCCTCAACTCATCGTGATAAACCAGCCGAAAAGAAGAATATTACTTCCCCATCCAGATGCTGGAACTGTGATGGATGGCATTTTGCCAAGTTTTGTCCATTTAAGAACTATCGTTGCAGAAAGTGTAACAGACTGGGACACAAAGAAACTTTGTGCAGGCAGAAAGATATACGCACTCGATCACGTTCCAGAAGAAGATTCCATTCACCGAATAAGCCGGCTGAGTCACTTTCAGTATCCACCCTGAATCACGCTCATCAAAGACCAGCCAGAAAGTACGTTTCTGTCCGGGTAAATGGTCATACGGTAAGCCTCCAACTTGATACAGCATCTGATATTACTATTATTTCTAGAAAAACATGGAATAAAATTGGGAAACCTGTACTACACCCTACAGAACAACTCGCCATAAGTGCATCAGGCGATCGTTTGGTGATCATTGGCAAAGTTGTATGCTCAGTGTCATTCAACGAAATAACCACGGATGAAGTATGTTATGTGGTTAACAACAATCTTAACTTGTTGGGGTTAGATTAGATTACAGACCTGAAACTAGATGCTGTTCCACTAAGCACCTATCCTACGAAGAGTGAAGAGTCGGTGATTGCCACCATCGATACGAGAGATTACGCTAAAGAAAGTTTCATGCATGCTGTGAGAGCACTTCCTGTTACCACACAGCAAGTTACTGAATTCCCAAGAAGAGACAAAATGATTCAACGAGCATCGAAAAACCCACCGAAGGCGGAACCAGTAAGCTGGCCTGTTCCTGCGGGTCCATGGAGCAGAGTACATTTAGATTTTGCCGGACCCATGTCAGGAGTCTACTACTTGGTGTTAGTAGACGCATATTCAAAATGGCCAGAGATCCATCCTGTAGTTCCTCCGACTACGCAGAAAACCCTGGAAACATTGAGGAAGATATTCGCGTGTCATGGGTTTCCAGAGACACTAGTCACTGATAACGGGTCCCAGTTTACGTCACAGATTTTCAGTGATTTTTGTCGAGAAAACGCCATCACACATATTTGCTCCCCACCGTACCATCCACAATCAAATGGACAAGCGAAGAGGTTTGTGGATACCTTCAAAAGAGCTGTACTAAAAAGAAACGGGTAGGGAAGCCTAGCAGAAATTATTCAGCGTTTTCTACTGGTATACAGAAGTACTCCAAACAACAGTGCTCCCGAACAGAAATCATCAGCAGAAGCACTCATGGAACGGAAACTGAGAACGATAAATGAGGTGATGAGCCGTCAAACGTTAAAAGCAAGGATGATGACATCTATAGAAATGGCACGCAGATGTACGTGAGGAACTACAGACCGGGAAGCGAGAAATGGAAAAACGGAGTAATTAAAGGTAAAAGAGGAAAGGTGATGTATGAAGTAGCAGTGGGAGGACAAATATGGATCCGACATCGCAACCAGCTGCGAAGAAGGTTTGGTGAACGAAAAGCAGATGAACCGAACCTAGCGCTTGAACTTCTTCTTGACACTTTCAAGCTCCCCACGGAGAAACCAACATTAATTGCAGCAAACAACAAGGAAAGAGCATCCGAAGAACAACAGCCAATAAGACGGAGTGAAAGAAAACGGAGAGCCACAGTGAAGTTCCAAGAAAGCGAACTTTTCTCAAAAAGGGGAGGTGCTAAGAAGAGGAGAAACTAGTTATTTTTCATGTGATTTTGCTATTTTTTATTTAATTGTAAAGTGAGCGGAAACCGGTACTGCTTTTCATTTCCTCCGCTGGACCTTGTTAATTGTGATTGGTTGTAATGTCATTTTAGTATGCTAATTACTCTGTTTTTCCCAAGGTCGTTTTTGTATCTATATATACAGACTTGAATTGTAATAGAATTGAATCTTCCTGGTGCTGCTTTGGTGTTCTTGGTTTTGTTTCGGGGTGAGTAATCAGTATCGAGTCGTTGGTCACGGTTGCTAGTATCAGTTGGCGCAGATAAGTTTTCCGGTTAGAGTTGCGGTTAGTTCCTGCATAGCAGTAGGCGATATTATTTATTATAATATTCCGACATATCACTTAGCTAAGGTTGCGGTATTGACAGAAGTGACTAAATTTCTACAAAAGTAGATCTGAAAAAGCTGCAAATAAAATCAGTGACAGCATTACATACTATCCTCAACAACCACCAAATGGATACTGACAACATTTAAGTAATTTCATAAGTCTTTAGTAACTACAAACAAAGGTCTTATGATTAATACAAGTTGGACAATGTTATCAAACAATTACACATTTACCACATACAATCAATCTCACACCAGAAATCCACTGATAAAGTAGCTCAAACCCTTCCATCTTACTAATATTTTTACACGGACTAATCACTTATTTGACATAATAGTGGAAAGTTTCATTTGAATAAACAAAAGTAAAAATATCTCCAGGATCTAAAACACAGACAGTTAAAAGCAACAACAGAAAACAATAAAATTTTTATTCACTGACAATAAAGCATATAAAATACAAAGGAAAGTTTGGTAGACTTACTATTCACCTACAAAATAACAGGTATAACCTACAAAGAGCCTTCAACATATGCGTTTTATCACAAGTTGCTAAATCAAATTGGTGCAACAGATTGAAATTTATTACAAGCAGTTGTAGAAGAATAGTGATATTGAAGTGGAACTGATAATCAGAATATCTTAACACTGAGACTACAGTTCAGAAGAACGGAATAAAAAAGATATGAATGAAGAAACAAGGTAGTCTACCATCTACAGAAAGATAAGGAGTCTATATGCGCGAGTGCGATCGATTCTGAGTCACAGTGCTTAATGTCTCCAACAGCTGATTGCACTTATTGCGTGGATCCCAACCATGCAGTGTAACATGACTTATACCGACAATCAATGACTCCTCCGACTGATAACATGTGTTATTTTGGCCACCACTAGCTTCATACAACTTATTCCTACTCTAGGCACTATGATAAGTAGTATTTAAGTGGATATAAAAAATAATTTTGGCACTAAAATCGATAAAGATTTACCACGTTATTACCTGACTTTCCATCTTTACCTAGAACTATGGGTTTGACCTCAGCAATTTTTATTCGAAGATTTCACGGTATGCAAGAGGTGTATATACTTTTTCCTCGTTACAAGTAAAGTAAATTTAAAGAAAGAAGCTTTTCGAAGCTACTTACAGATTTCATCAAACACCGATCCATTCTAGCAGGTATCTCGACAAGAAAATGGCAAGTAGTCAATGCTTGTATGAATTGTTTACGACCTTTCAGTGCATTACTTTAAGGTAATAAAACAACCAAAAGTACGATATATACATGTATGTATGTAGTAAAGGTGGAGCTATAATTTGTGTAGTAATAATTTCGTCAATCAGTCATAAATAACAGAGAACCCATAGCGTGTTCAATGGCTTGAAATTGTAACACCCATTTGCACAGCAAGAAAAATAACAAAGTAGCAGTTAGATCAGGGATCATAAAAATATTAAACATTAGGAGTATGATTCAAGAAAAACAATTAGATCATTAAAGATGCCCAGAAAATAAGGGGAGACAAAGTGATAATTATTCTGAAACGATCTACTGAACTTAGCTACTTGCAATTCTTTAAAGTTCTGATAAACAGTAGCAATGAAACTAATACTCAAAATTCTTTTGACTTGCCAAGTATTGTGCATCGCCAACAACAATTAAAGATTAAGATAAATTAAATAGGTCTGGTTGGCATCATTTTCCTATCATTTATCCCTAAATAGAACATAAGAAGCTAACGCGCTCCAAGTAATTTCTCAAGTTTTCAGCTGACTAAAGAAGCAAACAGGAGAAGAATTTAAAACCTACAACTGCGGATAATAAAATTAGTACATTTACACCCTTTTGCAAGTAAAATGACAAATCAAAGAATTCCAATTCTGGTTTGGTATTCTAAGAACAAATATAATAAATACAATCGAAATAAAAAGTCATAGGAACCTTATTTATCACGTAAACATAAATGTATAAATCAATATATGAATACAAAATATGAATAGTTCTAAATTACCTAAGATATTTAAGTGTCCAAGGATTGTTCTGAATCGTTTCTGCAGTTGTGGCTCATCTAAACGTTAGTCAAGTAAGAAATAAACAAATTAGTAATGAAATTGTAAATCCAGTCAACATTGATAGAAGTGCCGAAAGAAATTCACTTAAGTACCAGATTATAAGTTACACAAGGTATGTTACAATCAAGTGAACTACATGCATGATAAGCTGTCGTAATGTGGGATAGGATTCCTGTCAGAATTCTTAAACGTTGAGTGTTTGGATGATGGAGCTATGGTTAGAGTAACAACCATGAGATTGTGACTGTCCAGCTGACCATCTTGAGAATGCAGTTACAGTCAAGTAGTGAGTAAAAATAGCGATTGAGTCATACAAAATACGATGTCGACAATTATCGGACACATTTGAAAACTGTGACTAAACACGATTACGTTAATTACTATGAATTTGTTAATACGATATTATTTTCGTAGATAAATGAGCAACAGACACACAGTAAACAGTATAAGTAATTGGAGATTTGATGAAAAACTGAATACAATTATCACAGTCACTTAGGTGCATAATTTATCTAAACACAGATTACCAAAGAAGTAATTCAATAGTTTAAAATAGAAAAGTGAATCATAATATCAGGTATATAATGCAAGGACTCAAATAGGCATCACATTGAAAATCCCACCTTAGTACTGCACTCCAGTGCGGACAGTAAAAGTGAACTCTGAATAGTTCGTTTATGGATCAAAAGAATAATCCAATTATTATGGGTACTGGAAACCTATATGTGCTTTTGAGGTCCGTGATTGGCACTCAGTGATGAATTGTAGAATGGATCTAAAAAAATCTCTACTACTGTACGATTTTTATAATTCTTATTACTTCTCTTAAGCGCTCACAGTAAAGCCACTTAATTATGATTTCATGCTACGTTAAGTGATGCCAGTTGGAAAACTTCCAAAAGTATTTGTATGTTGTTGATGGTTTTTCAAGATCGATGTGGTGAATAAAAAAACCTGCCTTATTGTAAACACTGAATATATCAATAACTTTCGTTGAAATAAGTAATCATAATGCAATACATTATTATATTCTCGACCTCAAATTCTTCCTCAATTTGAATGTGTGCTCGATATGTTGTAGCTACTTTCAGTTGCGAATAGATTACTTTATTAGTGTCGCATCCATTGTGGATTCTCCTGACCTTGGATGTCAACACATTGTTCCTCCTCAGGACACTGAAGATTGTCTAAATTGTTTTGATGCTTGATGACTATGTTGTACTTTGAAGGATGACCAAGTTTTATAATGTTCTATCATTGTGATTGAAAGAGAAGCTTATGGTCTACTAAAAGTTCTTGTTTGTCCGGCCAAACTAGTTTATCCTATATAGAAAGTTTAGACAGATACTTATAATTCAATCGAGATGGTTATTTTTGTAAAGATTGGTTATTTAGTTGATTGAATATGTCACAGACTGATGTTGGCGGAGTACCGCTGAAAACCAGGGAGCAATGAACAGCTGTTTCGTTTTAGTGTGGAACTCCTCTTATAAATCATTTTCAGATTACTTCATTAAAAAGAGTGACTTTTAACAATTTGATTCGTTCTCTTAATCAACAATTTACAGACTTCTGTTCAACTTTAAGAATATACTACCAAATGCAATTTTGGTGAACATCTACAGACTCAACTTTGAGATTATTTAACAGCTGATGTTAGTGACCCGAAATTTGAGAAGCAACTTATTCAGAATCACCTTCCCAACATTCAAATGGTAAGAGGCACACTTACCTGATTGTCAATCAACATCTAGCTGACAAATTTCACATACAACGTATTTTATTGTCTACAATCAATAAATCTCTCACATGATGATGATTTCATCTCGACAGGGATGATAGACTCTTACGAAGCAACTTTGAATTCTTTTTCATGCATCACATCATGTCTCACATAACGTTATTTACCTAAGAAATACCTAGCAGCTTCCTTGTGCACGTCAGCTAAGATGTGGGCAAGTTGGAAACAAGTACAGTTTACGAAAAATTTAGGGTATTGGTTAGTGAAGTTTCAGACAGTTATGACCCTAATGAAATTGATTTGAACAGTAAAGTGGATTTGTCATCGCTTGTAACTACAAGTAGTAAGGACTCATATCTGATACCAAATCGAGGAAGTCCTACTCATTTACTATTGTAACTGATAGTACTAAGTCTCTCTTCTGTAAGAAACATTTACTAATAGTTTGTAATAATGTTCATTTGAGGCCGACAATTAGTTCTACCAATACCACCAGTGGACGTAAGCTTGCGAGAGGTGGGACAATTGAAAGACCTATTAATAAAGAAATTGAAGATTTGAATAATGTTTAATTTCTTGTTAGTGAATACGGATCATCTTATTCGGAACAACTACTGAAGAAATTGAAAATGCTGTATACTCATTACAAGGCCTTGCATACTTTTCTAAAACTAACCAACAAGAAATATATTTGCTAAGTCCTGTGGTTAGAGTCACTATTAAATTCATTATAACTACTAAATTTGAAATGTTTAGATACATATTTCTCTTAACTGGGTTAACCATCCCACCTGCCACATGTCACAAGGCTATAAATCAGATCACTGTTGGGCTTAAAGGCATTGTATCATACTAAGACGATATATCAGTTCATACAGCAAATAAGGATATACAAGATGAAATTACTTTAAATTTTTTCAAATGCTTTAGTGACAACTGTGTTGGCATTTACTCCATTCTATTAATTTTATAGACTATAAACTTAATTTGAATGATTGTAAACTTGATATGAATCACTTAACACCAATCCTTCAGACATCCTGAACTGCAGATATATCGACATTCAGACCACGAATTGGTGTTTATCTGTTGTATTTCAGTATTAATCTTAACTGTACACACTTATAAACTTCACTCATTGATTCGGTTTATAGTAATAAGTTTGTATACAAGCAAAGACATGAAGGAGTATTAACAAGTATTCTGAGATTTATAGAAAATGAAGCTTCTCTCAGACTGACTTTATCATGAGAGGCAATTGTTTAAACTACGGTCACACAACTAATGAAAATAGATGAAGTTGTAGAGCAAAATGGAAAGCCTGTTATCTTAATTTCTAGACAACTGAGTATAAGTGAACAAGGATATTTAGAAACACCAAAAGAAGCCTCGGTTGTTATTCGGGCATCAAAATGTTATATGAGTACTTGTTTGGTGTAACATTTCATAGTGTTTGACCTAGAAGCATTGAAATTCATTTGCCACCAAGATAAGTCGCCTCATTGATCGTCTGATGCAATGGTCCATAGATAAAGCCTAGTGATTGCTTGTAACTTTGAAATTGAGCAAAGATAAACCAAACGAGTATTATATGTGTACATTCTGTCACAATACTCATATTTCGAAAAGCTACATACTGAAATTTATTGTTTGTTAGTTCAGCTACTGCCTTGGATACAACAGACACTTGAAAGTATCATATGTGCAGTTAAAATAGGTTGGACTCCACAATGCAGGCGTAGATTATTCAAAATTTATAAAATGAGAGAAATATCTCCATATCCTGAAGGTTTTATTAGGCATGAATGATATAATTATTATTTCATCGACACTTAGAGCTGCAGTTCTAGACGACCTGCACTCTGCTCATCTAGGCGCATGAACAAATAAATTCATTCGGGTGTCGGGCTTGTTTGTGATCTGAAATTGATGTTAGGATAAGTAACATCGAAAAATTGTCTTGGGTGTTCACAAAAATATATTATATAACAAAACCACATAGAACACATAATCTACTGCTTGTAAATTGAAGAACAGAATTATGGTATTTACTGTGATCTATTTTTAAATTCGCATTACGCACTAATTATCATAGGCACATTCCAGATGGCGAAATGTAGTATTGACAAGTATTTCTAGTGGAAATGTACACAGAGAGCAATCAGAAAGATATTTAGCCTTGAAGAGATACCTAGTGTACTAGTCAATGATAACTCGACCCACATAAGAGAATGACATTTTAACAAGCGGCTAAAATATATAGGTTGTCATCACTTATTACCAGCACCGCGATATCCTTATTTGAACAGTTTGGCGAAAATGTTTGTTTGAACATTAAAGTGCCGTTGCTTCAGTTAATCCAAGTACTTTCAAAGAACTAGAAAAATAAATGGATAATTTTTTATTACATTTTAATGAAAATGATTCGAGAATCCATGAAAGTCCAAACAAGCTTGCGAATTCCATACAATCTGAATTCATCATTTGAACAAAATTCTTATCAGAAATTCAATATTACCGACCACCTACAAGAATAATACTTCAGAAAATAGGAAATGGAATGGTAAAGATTCTGGATTCAGATAATTGACCAGTTTATAATAGACATGTGGGTCAAGCAAGAATTAATGAAGTAAGTGGTTTCAATTTTAATTCTGACAACGCTATTATTAATATAGATTCTTTGCCTAACTCTGATTCTGTAGATAATTTCAAATTACAGATAAATTAGGCAGATGAAAGTGTGAATATTGAGGTTTCGAGAAGATCTGAGAGAACAGCTAATAAGCAAACAGTACATTATAAACTTGTAGAAAGACATTTAGCGTGTGGTGGATCTGACGAACTACAGATTAACTTATTACACGCTTTAAATGTTAACATTTGTTTGAATGCGTAATCATTACTTTAATGGCTCATCTTTACCGCTAACCAATTAGAGTGATTAAATATTCCGGAAATACGATAAATAGAAACTAGAAAACTTAATAGCTGTATGAGTAAGAAAAACATTATACAGCAGTAGTAAATTACAAAGTAACAATAACTATCGCAAATTGAAAACAAACCTTTAGATAAACTTACCCAGAAGATTAAACAATCGACTCACAAGAAAATTCATTTGTTCCGTCAAATAATCGAAACCAACCTTTCTTATCAATTCATTACCAAAAAGATTCGAAAGTGATTTGGGAACTATGATTTCGTTCACATTCCTTTCATGAAGTTCAGTGAAGTCAGCCAACAACTTTTGAGCGATCAAACTACTTTCATTTTGCAAACTTTGGTTTGAAATCGAATTTCTCAAACATGACTGTGAAGACAACACCAACAAACCAGAAACTACAGTGTATCTAAGATGTTGGCTTTCTCCAACATTCATGAGTGAATGACATTTTAGTAATAATACACCTAACCAGTGAGCGAATGATGTAGATAGTCGAACATTTTTGTCTAAATCTAGGTCTAACTGGATGTTAATAATATTATCAACAGTTTTAGCAACCAAACATGTCATATGAGACTGAGTTGTTTTGATCCAATCGAAATCATGAAGTTCCGATTTTTTTGGAGAATTTCCTGGAATGGAATAAAGTGACATAAACAATCCAAATGCAACAATTACAAACAATTGTTATAAGTTTCTAAGTACTGACACTAAATAAAACAAGAAATAAAATCTATAGGTAGTAATTTATGGATGAAATTAGTCCTTACTAAACTCGGAAAGAAGGCGATCATTAATGGCTAGACAGCTTAGTGATAAAACTAAATTATATGGTCAATTGTGCTACAAACCCTATTTTAATCACTTTGAAAGCTAATCTCAATAAAAGTACTATCTGGAGGGCTTATCTATTGATTTTTCCATTCTTGAACACATCAGAGAGCACAAACATATATACGTTTGTGTGCTCACACTAGAAAAGGATAACGAAATAGATAACAAATGAATCGAAGCAACATTAGTGTAAGTCATAACAGGATTTAAATAAAGAATATGGTTCAAAAGAAGGATCCATAGATTAATTAGCGAACCTGCAATTTTTATCTGATGCCATAGACTAAGTTTGGTGATACTTACTCGGTTGTTCTATGATATAACGCTTCGAAAACAGCTGAGATTATTGTCATGTCCGTTAATACGACGATAGAATTAGGACTTCTACAGCAATCCATCATGTTGCATAGCTGTAAACCAGGTCCCAACATCGTTGCAATCCTTGAATCACATGATGATAAGAAAGGTATTTACAATATAAAATGTGTTCACTGTGCATTTTACGAATTGAGTTTTTGAGCAATAAATATATCGTGTTTTCCAACTAAAGTCTAGCGTAGCATAATTCGAAACTACCGCTCAATGTATATGTTCAGAATGAATGCATATTAGTAGAACTTGGTACGTTCACACAACAATCCAAGTTAATATATCCCAATAAGCAGATAAAGAATAAATTGTAGAACTATATCCCAGAGAAGTGGAGGCAGTAGCAGGGGCTGCATTAATAGAAAGAGTTAAAAATCGAAGATAAGATATTCAAAAACCACAATTCAGTCAGAAGAAAACTGTGATTCAGAAACTTAGAATTCGGAAGAAGACAAGGAATGGATGCACATGTGCCATTGCAAACGATTTTGAGCCATGTTATTCAAAGTTTCTAACCATTGGTTACAATCATCCCGTGGACCCCAACTAGGTAGTCTGCACCTATTAACATGGCTCACTTCAACTGTCAATGACTTCATAGACTGGTGCCATGTTCTAGTTTGGCCGCCCGTAGCATTCTTCGAGCCTACACCAGACAGCATTGCTGGTCGATGTTGGCGGTGTTTAGGCATTTTCCTATGCTCTGTCCGGTTATCAAGTGTTTACTTACCTGCCTTTTGAGTCGCCCTCAAGTCAAAATGAAAGAAGAATCTACTTCAAAAAAATATTGTTGAAACCCAATCTTACCTAAAAAATTGCTCCACTGTTTGTATAAAAAGTTAAAGTACAAAAACAAAATGTACAATTATAATTGATAAGTCTTCGTTTCTACGTAAGTGTTCAGTTTCCGGACTGGTTTGGAACCTGGAAGAAAATAAACATGGTGTAGATATCTGTGTCTGCAAATGCATTAACAAAAAAAGTATATCAATTTAATTGAAAATATATATATAAGTGCTTGAACTTGCCAGGAGTCAGACCGAATAGGCTACCTTGAACATGTGACAGCCGCCTTTTATGATTGGGTTTGTGACGGTGGGTACTTGTAACAGAGACGAGGGCGCTGCAGGGGTTTCAAATGGTCGCTAATGTTTATTCTACCTTCTTATATTGCAGGCAAGTTGGATGCGAACCTGGAAGAATGTTCTGAGAAGCTTAAGGGTCTCAGATTGGAGAAAAAATATTGACCCTTTCCCACATTTCGAACTCCCGTCACACTACCCTATATGTGTGTACTTTTGTTGATTTAAAATATACATACTTCTCTTTTTCCGGTCATCCACGACTTCTTCCTATTCGTGTGTTCCCCTGTGTCTGCTGTGTGTTGAGTGTATTGCTTCCATAGGTACAAATTAATTGGTGATGGAGGTGGGATCCAAATCAGAAAACATTGGAAGTTGTGATGAACCTTCCGTCCTCACCGAAAGGCCGATGCCACCAGTCCTGCCGCTTACATGCGCAAAACCTCTATTCCATAATATTCCAGTTTCAACGTCCGGAGGTGATTATGAGATCTGGAAACTGAGGTTGCAATTAGTTTTCGAAGGCGTCTCACCTGCAGAATGCTTCAGCCAGATGATGATGGCCCTCAGTGATGACATGGTTCGGCGAGCTACGGCCGCCGGTTACTCTAAGTCAAATTTGACTCTGGATAACTATGCTATCCTGGACGAGTGTTTTGGAGGTTGCCAAGACGCGTCACGACATTTAAGGCAGTTCATGGATGGGCAACACCGGCAAGACGAACCAGCCACCGACTATCTTCATGAACTACGTTACCTGGCTTCACGTGCACTACCCTTGCTGTCTGTGGCGATACGAGAAAAGATGATCTGTGCCCGTTTCGGCCAAGGTCTTCAGGATAGGGATTTGCAACTACAGCTACTTCCATTCCCGGTTCAACGCGTGTCTGAGGCGCTTACAGTAGTTCAACGTATCGAAGACGCGGCAAAATCAACAACAAATCCCATACTATTCACAATACATGACCGCCGAAGACCCGTGTCAAGGAAAAGAAGCGATTCATTCCATGCTGCTGAACCCAAAAAACGAAATCGCTACTGCTGCAAACGGTTTGGCAAGTTTGCAGTGAAGTGTGGACACAACCGCCAAATTCGAGCAGGTGAGCGAGATTTTTGTGTGTCAGTATTAAATAGTCATGATTTTGCACCGGTCACCGTCTTAGGGCGTGTTGAGGGGATGGAGAAGATGGTATTGATCGACACTGGGGCGTCCACCTCGGTAGTACGCCGGTCATTTGTGTCCACCATAAAAGTACCTCTAGGACCTGCTTCACGGTGTCGTTATTTAATAACAGCAGATGGCAGTGTCATTCAAGCACAATTTTCGACCATTCTGACACTGCAGTTCGGTGGATTTTTATGTAAACAACGGTTCTTAGTGTGTGATTATATCACTTGGGATATTATTTTGGGAGTCGACTTCTTACGGAAAAATCGGGCCTTGGTAGATTTTTCGACGTCCTGTGTCTTGGTTGGCAGACATGTAGGCCCATAGCCACAACTGTTAATTCGAAGTGCATTGAAACTGTAGACGCGTCTAACCAACCATCTGTGATGGATAAAGTTTCTATTGGCTCTCACTTAGATCGCCAAACTCGAGATAGAGTGGTGTCAGTATTGATGGAATTCAGAGAGGTGTTTGAAAAGAATGGTCTGCCGGGACGGACAAGGGCTGTTTGGCATGAAATTGATACAGGTGACCATAAACCTATTAAACGATACCCTCGGAGAGTGGCGATCCACTATCAGCCGGAGTTAAATAAGATGATTAAGGAGATGCTGAAGCAGAAGGCGATTAAACCGTCCACCTCTCCATGGGCGTCCCCTATAGTCTTAGTGAAAAAGAAAGATAACTTACTACGTTTTTGCGTAGATTATCGTCGTCTCAACGCAATTACGAAGCGAGATTCGTTTCCACTACCTCGAATAGATGCGACTCTTGATGCCTTAGGAAAAGCACAATGGTTTTCCACCTAAGACTTAGCGTCTGGGTATTGGCAGGTAGAGATTAGACTAAAAGACAGACAGAAAACGGCCTTTGTAATACCCACAGGCTTATACGAATTTGAGACCATGCAGTTTGGGTTAACTAACGCCACAGCAACCTTACAACGGTTAATGCAAACTGTCTTGGATGGGCTTGTTCCGAAGAGGCGCTTAATATACTTGGACGATATTATAGTTCATGGACGCACTATCGAACAACATATGGAGAACCTGCGAATTGTTCTCGACCGCATTCGCGCGAATGAGCTGAAGCTTAGGCCTAATAAATGTCAGTTTTTAAAACAATCAGTAACATTCCTAGGTCACTACATAACATCGCGGGGCTTCAGACAGATTGTAGCAAGGTACAGGCAGTGCAGAGTTGGCCAACTCCCACACCGGCTGCCGAGGTTAAGAGTTTCATGGGGCTCGCGTCATACTATCGTCGATTCGTGGCAAATTTTGCTGGTATTGCGACCCCACTTCACCGTCTAACAGAAAAAGGAAGAAAATTTTTGTGAACAGCAGAGTGCCAGTCAGTATTTGAAGAGTTAAAAGCTAAGCTTGCTGCTGCCCCAATTCTAGGGTTTCCTGACACATCACCGGGAGCTGGTCCATTTATATTGGATACGGATGCCAGTGATCACGCCGTTGGGGCTGTGTTGTCGCAAATCTTCCCAGGTGGGCAGGAGAAGGTTATCTCATACGGCAGCCGGAAGCTAGACAAAAGAGAGGTAAACTACTCGACTACTAGACGGGAGATGTGAGCGTTAGTATATTTAATGAAGCACTTCAGACATTACCTTTTGGGACGTCAAGTTCGTGTTCAAATAAATCACCAAGCCTCACAGTGGCTTAGCAATTTCCGGAAAGCAGATGGACAGTTAGCACGTTGGCAAGAGACTCAGCAGGAGTTTGATTATGTGTGTGAATATCGAAGGGGGGCTCAACATTTAAATGCAGATGCTATGTCACGCCACCCCGCACCTGTCGAAGTGGTGAACAGCCTCCTTACAGCCGACAGTGAAGTAGATTGGGGCTCCCTATAGGCGGCAGACACAGACAGCCTTAGTATATGTCCGCCAGCAGCATGGGAATTATAAACCTACAAGTCAAGAGATGAAAGACATGACGACAGTGGCGCGATGTATCTGTGTCAAGTGGGGACATCTACGATTATGTAATTATATCTTGTACTTAACGGAGCCGTTCAAACCTCCTCGCCTGATTGTTCCTCGAGCTAAAACATCGTACGTGATAACGCGAATCCATGAGCAGTTAGACTACGCGGGGATGTGAAAGACTGATGCTGCAATTCAGGCACGGTTTCGGTGGCCGCTGATCCATCGAGATGTCGAGGAGTTCTGTAAGTCCTGTGACACGTGTGCCAGAGTCAAGTCGACTTCCAAACACAGTCGTGCTAAACTAATACCAATGGTAACTACTGCACCATACCAGTAAGTAGGAGTTGATGTGATGGGTCCATTTCCAACTTCGCAGCATGGGAATCGCTATATACTAGTTAAGGTTGATTATTTCACGAAGTGGTGTGAAGCTGCACCTATTCCTCAACAAGACGCGGCGACAATAGATAAAGTATTCATCAACACCTGGATAGCTCGTTACGGTGCCCCGACGGCGTTACATTCAGATCAGGGGCTAGCGTTTGAAAGTTACCTCATCGCAAGTGTATGCTCATTCTTTGGCATCAGAAAAACACGCACTACAGCATACCATCCACAAGGAAATGGGTTAGTAAAACGCACGAATTGAACTCTAAAAACGTTGCTACGCTCCTTTGTGCATCAGGCACCTGCTGCGAATTGGGATGATTTGCTGCCACAATGTTTGCTGGCGTATAGATCCTCTGTGCATTCATCCACAGGCTTCTCACCGGCACAACTCCATTCTGAACACGATTTAAAGTTACCCATCGAGATCCAACTGCCCCCTCACGAATTGGAAGAAAGAGAATATGTCCCTTACGTTAGAAGTCTCAATAAACGGCTTGTCACTGCGTATCGACTTGCACGCAAGAACCACCTAAATGCTAGCAATCATCAAAGAGAATGTTACGACAGAGGAAGCTACGGACCGGAGTATAGAGTTGGTGATCGTGTATGGCTATACAGACCCACGTGCTCACCTGGGCAATCCACTAAGCTGCATGCACCATGGCAGGGTCCATTCACTATTCTTGCCAAAAGATCTCTGGTCACCTTCATGCTCCGTCATCTGAATAGACCTAATGACAACGTCGTAGCTGCTCATTACAATCACCTAAAGCCAGTGAGTACTACTCCCTCTTCTTCCTTGGAAACACTCCCGGTCGTCGCAGAATATGAAGTGCCACCAAAGGGTGGAAACGCCTATCAGATTTCACGAAGTGGCACTGAGGACAGTGCCTCACTTCCACGAGGGGGAGTGATGTAACAGAGACGAGGGCGCTGCAGGGGTTTTAAATGGTCGCTAATGTTTATTCTACCTTCTTATATTGCAGGCAAGTTGGATGCGAACCTGGAAGAATGTTCTGAGAAGCTTAAGGGTCTCAGATTGAAGGAAAAATATTGACCCTCTCCCACATTTCGAACTCCCGTCACACTACCCTATATGTGTGTACTTTTGTTGATTTAAAATATACATACTTCTCTTTTTCCGGTCATCCACGAATTCTTCATATTTGTGTGTTCCCCTGTGTCTGCTGTGTGTTGAGTGTATTGCTTCCATAGGTACATACTGTCAGTAGCCGTTAGGATAAACATTATAGTGAACATTTAGAAAAAAAATTAATTACCGAAAACACAAGAGTGCCTAAGCTTATTAGGTTAAGTAAATAATTTGCGTTTTACAGATTACTCACTCGATGTGTGGTAGGCATGCAAGTAATAGTGAAGTTGTACCTTCTAAAGTCAACTAAGAAATAAGTAGATTCTAATCTTACAAGTGTGTAAGTTATATAAGTCATGAGTGTCGGTAACAGTCGACCAACGTAAGATATAGTGCAATGGTTCGAATGCCGATAAGCTGAACGCAAACCATGCGAGTAACCGAGAGAGTTTAGGTTTTAGCTAAGGAAAGTATTACTTCTTTCCCATGTCTATGATAATAGTATGGATTTATAATAATAGTTTGTCTAAAGCTAACCGCGGGGAAATCGCACCACTTAATGATAATTTCGAGTCAGTTTATTGACCCGGTTTGTTAATAGTTTTATTAATTTTATCAATTATATTACGTGCTTGCCAAATCACGACAATGCATTATGATGATATCCTGAAACTATTATAATTAACTAATCGTAGTGTTGATTTACGATAAACTAATCACAAAAAATGAGTTGAATTTTTTAAATATATATATATATATATGTGATTCACGAAGAGATGCATTAAGCTGTTAACGAATTTACGCTGCTTGATAATATAGCTATTTTTCGGTCCAGAAGTAATTATTTATTTAGGATTATTTTTAATGTTAGGTTCTGGAGTTTATTAGACCAATAAGTACATGACAGCTTAGTCATCATATCTCGTGACAAAAACAATTAGAACTAAAGACAGTCGAGTCACTATGGAATGTGTTATGTTTCCTGAAAACAACACACTTTTTCGTAGTAGTATGTTGTCGTATCAAGTTATTAACAATGCATATCTCAAGTGGAAAATGGTTTTAGTATTAGTCTAAGTAAATCAACCCTAGACGAAATATGTCGTGTCAGCCGATACAAGTTGGTGGCTTAATAGACCACCAGCGGCAAATACTGATCAAGTCTACACGTTGTAAACAGCACCAGTTATTGAAAGTAGGTATTCAAATACAACACAAATCAATAAATAACTGTCAAAACTTTAGAAGGAAAACTCTTGAATTGCTTGGTAATCAGATATAGACAAAGGATTAGTAATATCTTGTTGAAACCACAGACAAATTAAACTCCGTATAGTTGTAAAACTTTGAGATCGTTGTTTACCATTTAACTCATAGACACGTATCTACAAACACAATAAGGATATCTGCAAAGCAAATTATGAAAGAGTAGAAAACCTACCGTTCTGTACGGTTATATTACTACGGCGTTCATTTTGGAAAACAGAAGTTAGAATTGCAGACCAAGCATTAAAAGCAGCCTAAACCAGCTTATTTACAGTAAGTATTGCATATACCATTTTAACGTTGAATTCAATTTTATCATTGCCAGTTATAACTCTGAAGAACGTTTGAGAAAATCCTGGTAGAAACCTCTTTAGTGAGTCAACGAGATCTTTCAGTAAGTCCTCATTCCCTGTATTGGTGAAAGCGCTTATAGGTAAAGCAATAATTGACGTAAATTAAATGATTCATAGATTATATCACGATTATATCAAATCTAACAAAAACGAGCAGATATGGTCGGTAATCTTTCCAGTGAATAAACGCATACTACTTCACTAAATAATGAATGAATTTGCAGGACCATAATATGGGGATGAACCAATGAAATGGTGACTATTTAACTCAAGGTTACTCTGATTTTAAATGTGTATAACCGTTAGATAATCTTGAAACATTTATTAATCATGTGAAATTATTGTACATATTTGACTGACACTTTAATTTGAGAGGTGTTCATAGTAATAATACCATTGGTGGACGTTACTTTTACGGCCGAACCAATGAGGAACAAACTAGGTGTTTTTTTCAAGTTCGCGGAGATCACTTTCGAGAAGCATGTTTACGGCAGAGTGTGTTCTAGGTCATTTTATGATAAAAAGTTTGTTATTTGTTTGCAAACTATGAAATTGCTAAGAAAAGCGTTAAATTGTCAGTGTGGCAAAAAAATGAAAGTTTTAAATCAGGCGGTTCCTTTTTCAATAATCCGTAGCTTTTTGGTATATGGGACAGAGAACTAGATAAAGAACGTTGTGAAAGTATTCCTGACAGATCGGCCACTACACTACTTCAGCTGGTAGAAAAATACATCCTACCTGGGACAATAATCTTAGTAACAGCTGGAAAGCCTAAGTCACTTTTAAATATGGAGTGCAAATACAGAGCCGTAGTGCATAAGAAACACTCTGTTGATCCGGCTACTGGAATTAGTACCAACAATATCGATTCAATTTGGAAACGAGTCAGGTGTCACCGGCGACCATACTTTGGATCACAAGGAAGAATTTTATAGAGTCATTTGGATGATTAATTATATAAAACGCATCATAACATTAAGTCTGAAGATTTCGAGAATAAATTACGAAAGGTTTTCAATGGCAAAAATAATTTCTATCCTGTAAAACTTTTCAACTTTAATTATAAGTAATTAATAAGAGTTTGAGGATTTCTGATTACATTCAGGGTTACGGCTAAGCCTTCATATTATCTGTATATCGTATATAAGGGTAAATATTTCGTCGTTTACTACAGATTTCCGTGGGGGGAATCATACTGCAATAAGTCTTAGTTTGGAATTCTTTATTAAGTCATAAGAATTGAGAAAAATCGGTAATTATGCTTTAGAGAGCCGTGATTGGTTTATTTCGAATAAGGCTATCAACGTAATTTCATAGTCGCTCAAGTTCGGGTGTAAAAGACATGCCAACCCAGGCCTGCTCCAGAAGTCGAATCCCAAGACATTTAAGCGGCTTTGACCTGGCCCTAAAAGTAGAGTACTTAAACGCTTGACGAACAAATCATCAAATCTTTTATAACAGAATTAGTAAAATGTGTCTTTCCTACAAAATCAAGTAACGGTGATAAAGTGGTTTTTCTGGTTATAAAGATATGAAGTGCTTGTTGTGCTCCTCCTACAAATCAAAGGTAAAATTATTAAGTTAGAAGGAATAACCGAGATGTTACTCATCTAGTACCATCTATTAGAGCCTGCATTGATTAAGCGGATATTTTGCCTATTTTATACGGTTTTCAAAAAAGCATTGTCCCTATCGTTCGGGATAAAAACTTTGTCAGTTTAACTATTATTTTGGCTACAAAATAGCATAAAAACGATATCATTACTAGAAATGCGTTAGAACAACAGAAGATACACACCAGCGAAATCGCAACTTGTACTTACATATTATTTTTTGTGGTGATATGAGAGATAGTGAAACAGTATTGAATTTAATTTAAAGTACATTGGTCCACTTTTGTTAACTGAAGAATCAACTTATTTTCGATACTTTGAGAACTTTGTAAAGTTTTGCTAATTGTTAAAAAAGCTTAGCTTATTGATAATGCTGATTGAATACATTTGACAATATTTCTTGGATTTTATTGACTTTCAAATCAACAGATTTACCATGACTAACCTACATGTGATCTTGGTATAATTTAAATAAAACGGGCTTTACTTTCTCCACAATTATCAAAACTTCATTATTTGCTTGGTAATTTACTTCACAAAATTCCTATCACACTATGAATTAGGCAGTTTAACCCAGTAATTTAAGCCATGTTACACAAAAGTTACACGTTAATCAGTCAGTTGAATTATTTTTAAGTTCATAGAAGGAAAGAAAAGCATAGAGGTAAAAATGTCCATAGTCATATTTCTTGTCACATGACACAACTCACTTCTCGAACCAGCTTTTGCCTTGAAGTTAATTTATTAATTTCATATAACATGCGGTTCTATGGTCCAAAGATAAAAGACAGTATGTGGTAGAGTAGGATAATTTCACCAACACCACTAACTTGTTTTCTTTTTTGGAAGTTAAAATGTCATAATGGTTTTAACGAGTACGTGAATAGTTTAGTTATCAGATAATTTATCTGATTTGAATGTTTTAAAAATTTCACCTTAGGGTACTGTAGCAATTTCATTTCCCAAAATTTCGACATGCATCCACTTAGGTGATCTGGTCTATAAGATGGTAACTTGAAAACAGTTAACAACTTCTTATCAAACATTTTGGTACAGAATATTTGCTGACTAAGTTTACAAAAATGTTTATACATTCTCCGCGAATAATATTTTGTAAACTTTATTGTTTCATGGTGCCGAACGTTCTTTAGAAGTTATCGTAAGTTCTGCAAATGCGAAGCATGTTTCCTTGAAATATATCAGCTTACTCGCAGTATTACTTTATTCTAGGTGTCAAATACAGAAGCTACCTATTTTATCTTATAAGTCATTATATCCATCAATGTTTGACAACGTTTTCTGTCGCGGCGATGCTTGTACCTTAAAAAGAGCGGAAAATTTCAACTAAGTATTGTTTGTAATTTTATCCGAGTAGCTCTTGTCGACTTAACCTACACACTATAAAAATAGAATGGTAAATAAGTAAGCTATATATTCAATAGTACATTAGTGTTTGGAAAATTTATATTAGCTGTCTACAGAAAAAGTTATTTTCCATAAGTTCCGAAAGTTATTAACGTCAACTGAAATACTCATAGTTAACATCAATGATAAACCTCATTAATTTTGGCGAACTATTTACTGCTACGTATGGACTGAAAAACTGACATGTTTTGTCATAAATACCTTTTTCGTTTAATAAAATCCGATAGGTTGTCGCAAGTCCGGCTCATTGATATGCGAAGCATATCTTCTCTTAAAAACGTCAGCTAACTCGCAGTATTACTTTATGCTAGGTGTCAAAGAGAGAAGCTATCGGTTACTGTTTGCAGCTTCAGTTTTGCCCTTATTTTGATCTACCACGAATTAATAATAAGCTATCTTTATCTTGATTGTATGGAGCTGCCAATGAATACTTTGAGATGCACAATGTTGAAGTTATGTCAATGCGATCAAGTAGACAAAGCCCTTATTTATTTGATGTATTAGGACATATGTCGTTAAACCTCAGTGTATATAAGCCAACCGATTATCGTGATGTATTTCATTAACTGCTACTGTGTTATTTTCAGTAGACGTGAAGCATTTTCAATCAGATAACTGGAACTTCACGAGATGCATAAAATATCACACAAAGTTAGTGACAGTACCATAAATTATTCAAGTTGGAACCATTGAGCTGTTAGCGTTAGTATTTTATACAGTTCAAAAAATATATTTATGTCGTAATCAAAATGATTAGTAATAAGTTCATAGAAATAAATGTGTCAACCGAAGAAGTTTAGTAAATTTGAGATAATAATCTATAAAAAGTATTCAGCTGAAGTGCAACAAACTTATTTCAATAAAAATAATTTATTTATAGGCATGACCATATTTTACAAAGAGTTGTCTTACAACTTAATGTACCTGTTAAATATTTTTTAACAAACCATTTAATTCAGAAATATATAGGGAGAAGTATAACTTGTATAAGAGTTGAAACATTGAATAATGAATGTAATTTTTGGGAGAAAAGCAAACACTTGAAAAAATTAACCATCATGCATTGAGGAGGAATTCTTTAAAGATAAAGAACAGTGTGTATATTCATCTAGTCGATAATATCGGTAAATATATTTTCAGTTGTAAATAACTTTGTTTATTTGATATCACAAATAAGTCTGCATTAGACAACTACTCTTCAAAAAAAAGCATCAGACCGCTTCAGTACCTGCATATGCCTAAACTGTATAAGCGATAATTAAAATATTTACATAAATTTAACTAAAAATGAAACGAAAGTTATGGTATTGTGATGGATACACTATATAACAATCACGAAAACATTACACGTTTCACTAATAGGTGTGAGAGTATATTGAAATAATTAGTAATGAGAATTCCATTGATCCAAAAAGACATATAACAATCTAAAATTAATTATTTTCATTCACATTGAATCAAAAAAAGATTAAACGAAATCACAAAAAAACATTGAAACGACAGTGTGAAATAAACTAAGCTTCAAAGCTAAAATATAGAATTCATCAAAAAAGCCAGCCATTTATAAATGTCTCTAAAAATTTAATTAATAAATAATTTTGTCAGATGATTAAGCAGGTAAAAATAAATGCTTGTAGTTAAATTTCAAAACTGCTTTCGTATGACATATATTCAATCGTGTTGTTCATTGTATTCATTTAGTTATGTTGAATATTGTATTGTGAATAAATAAAATGATTGTTCTTACATTCATGATTAATGCCGTAACGTGAATGCAGATTCAATAAAACATTCGAGTCGTAAATGTGCTATTACAATGTAACTGTCCAACATCGTGTTAGTTATTGAAATGTTGTAAGTAAAAAAAACGTAGGTATGGTTAAGTGTGTTCTTAGAGTCTTATTGCAGATTTGTAGCTGTTGCATAAACAGCACACATCTGTGGTAAACTGAGACACATAATCGTGTTGAAGAGCCATACGCCGTGAATGCCTATTAGGAGATGTAGTGGGAAAGCAAAATAAACACTAATGATATGTAAGTATGATGACGTCGCGACCGTATAGAATGTGAGTAGACTGTATGACTATTAGACACATAGCTGACAGTTTGCAAACGTTGGTAGAATAGCAATTTGGCGATGTATGTAGTCTCTTGGAGAAAAAGGCTAATTGTGGAACAAACAAGTCTCTCAGATGACGGATTGTTTAAGAAGAAAGACGTTCGGAGTTGAATTTCAAAGACACATTTCTGGCAATTAAAAGTTCATAAAATCTACTTTCTTACAGAGGCAACACTATTTAGTTGAAACTCTACTGTTGTAGTGCTTGTTCACCACGTGTAGTACTGTAGGCAAGAGTAGGTAAATAATTAATAATCAATTAGTTGTAGTAAATAAATTTCAGCACTGAGATATTCCAATTATATATCTGCATATATATCAAATGTTGCAATTATATTATGGAATGTAAGATAGGTAGTGAAATATGTGGTCTATATAGAGTATAAATGATCTAATTATCAAATCGCCACTACAACAATTAGTGTTTTAAAGAATCACGGAATCATATCAAAATTATAGTCATAATATAAAGCTTTATAAAATCTTTATAGATCAACTTCATAAACAGATAAGTTTAGTTAATATAAACTACTAATTATACGTAACACAATACAAAATATTCACCATCGATCTCATTCCTAATGTCAATTAGAGCTATATATGTGAATGTGTACTTATACATTCACATTTGTACGTCGTTCTTCTCATCCTGGCTCCTGTCTATCGTAATTAGTATTCTGCAAAGAAAATACGCAAAACGTGGTTGCAGTTAATTCACAGAATGTCGTTTGATGACGTTGTAATCACTTGGATGATGAAAGTATCATTATGCAGATCGTTTCAATAATGATTCCAACTGTCAATTATGTGTGCATGATTTGCAGGCGACATTGAGGCAGTTACTGAATCATCTATGTGGTTTTGACTTGTTGACTAGGTAGTAAATTGCTCAGTGAATAGTCGAGCATCTGTAATAGTTGACATTGTTGCATTTTTGTAGTCATCCACTTAATGGTCTCTACCTTACATACAAGAACATTTCTGCATACTGTTGCAATATATCACACAAATAAATGTGGAAATGTGTCTTATTTGGAAAAAAACAAAGCACTATGTGAGTATCCTAAAGTGAAGGCGTCTGACACTGCATTCAGGTTCGTCGAACAGATATTATCAAAATAAGGCATTCAACGAGTGAATGAGGATAGCTTTTCATTCATTCAATAATGATAATCGACACTCACGAACCTGGTTGTCAAATAATAACAACGTGGAGTTTTCACAATAGTCAAGACATTACAAGGATCACTCATACTTCAACAAATTCTCACTATCAATTTGTCTGATTTTGTTGCACAGAGTGTAAAAGTGTGTATATATTAGCGATTTATCATTAAAATGTGAGGTAATTGGTATTCTGAGATAATACCAATGAAATAGGTTATTACATGTTGAATTGGTAACCAGAGTGTTTGATATTTAATCGAAGTAAATTTCTTGTCAGAAATCTAGTCTTCAGATATTTTATGATGGTTTTCTAGCTAAAATATTAACAGCAGCTATAATAATAGTAATAATGAGAGCCAACTTCACTGGAAACTAACAAACAATCATGAGAATTGTCTTCTTGATCAATGCGTTGAAGTATTATTGAGAGTGCTGATTGTGGATAGTGTAACACAAATGCTGAGATGAAGATAGTTGTGAATGCCAATACTAATTACTGTACGCTGTTGATGCATTATTCATTTCAGATAGAATATTTGTTAGGGAACAATCGAAAAGTAACTTCATCTTAATTTTAAATCTATACACTTGATTTACCCGTCGGGGATACGCTTTGACAAAATAATCTTTGTATTGTATATTTCCTGATTGAAATGTGTGTTAAATGTTACACTGCTCTGTTCTAATGTACTTTGATGCATAATGCGGTTTGATGACGCTGCGTCAAGTATAAATAAATATAAACATACATATTCATATATTTGTTTATTGAAAGAGAGTTATAGAAAGATTTTGAACCCAGCAAGTTTATGATTTCAACTTCACAATTGTTTTCGAAATTACAATATAGCAGCATACTGATACAAAATTCACGCTACTACAATACAAACCTTTCTGGATTATTTCTGTTTAATCGTCTATATAGCTATTCATATTGCAAACGGTTAGTTATACGCAACTTAAAAAACTTGTACACTTCCTATCAGTAATCATTACAATAACTGTAGTTTTTCAGCTTCACCAAACATTTGTATGGAATTTTTCTTTTGTTTCAAGTAATTTTAAAGCGGTGTATTTTGTCTGCATTTCTGATTAATATACAGTATCAAGTCACTCACATATAATTTCGTCAACGCAAATCCAAATAACTGTTTCATTCACCCATTTGTAATTGTGAAGTTTCTCGTCATTTGTACAAGGCACATTATTTGTATTAGATATTCTGGAATCGGTAGCATCCATTATTTATGAATATTTGACGAGTATCTAATCAGTTGATTTATGCTGATCATCATGTCATATACACTACAAGAATCTGGACGAACAACAAATTAAAGCAACATGATTCATATACAAATGATAAACAAATTTTGACATTTTCCTTATCATAAACAGTTGAATGATGATGATGATGATGCAGAAATAAGTAGTTTCGGTAAGGAATATCATGAACATTGTTCGTGTATTAGACATTCAGTAATACGTTTGCAATCTATTTATTACATCATTGATGAAAAAAAATACATCGATATTTATTTTGTGCCGTTCCACAATTTCTTCTACTCGAATAACTTTTCGTCATGATATCTATGTCTTTTGCCTAAATAACGAGGCTCCAGAACAACTCATAATAATGCTCATAATAACAGCTCATAATAATGCCTTCTTCATCGATCTCGCGCATCAATTGTCTGTTTCTGTAATATACATAATTGACGGCTCATTTTTCTATTTCATTTATTGTTGTCTGCGTAGCCGTGTTTCTCTTGACATAAAATATTATACCCACCGTCTATTCTACACTGTGTTGCTAAATTGAAGGATTCTATGATGTGGTGTTTCTATAGAATACAACATGCTGATTCATGTTGCTATTTCTTCAATTACATTGAATTTATACAAACTTTAACGCGATTAATGCATACATACTCATCATTATTGTACTAGTTTCTATATACCTTTTAACTGCTTACTTTGGTGTAATAATATAAGGTATTTCATAAACACTATAAACTAACAGATATTAGCTTATACATGCAAATAATGTACTCGAACGACAATCGTTTGTAATTGGATACTAAGTCTTAGTGCAATTAATATTTTGTATATTACGATAAGTAATTTTATTGGTGAATAGATAATAACGAATGACTTACGATATCCACACATTGGTGCTTTCATGCTGATAAATATATGAAGTAATCCGCAAGAGCAGTATTTTCTAACTTGTGTTGAATACCGGATGAATAGAATAAAGTTGTCTGTATTATTTATGTGTTTGGTGTTGATATCAACGCCAGGAATCCAAGGTAAGTATACAACATGATTGATATCGTATGTAAATATTCTAAATGATATGACAGTAAATAATCTCAATATTACGTGTCTGGTGATTAGTTGAATAATTATTCACGTAGAAGATTATGAGAATTCTTTAGACTGATTAGCTGTTCATATCACTGAATCGATGTCAGTATCAGTTGATTACCATGTCACGTTCCACTAATCACATACCTCACAATTTCAATTGACGCAGTATTTAAAAGATTCATTTCCACTTTGACACTCAAACCATTGAAACACAACATGCAAATTATTCTCATTATTTTGACTTTGTTATCATTACTATGATTAATTCGTGAGTGAAGAATAATGTATGCTACATTGTTATTAGCAATGTATCAAAGTGAGGTGAAGTGAGATGGTAAGATATTGAATGCTAGTCTTGTATAGAATGATTCGTTTAACCAAAAACCAGGCATTCAATTCGTTGGCTTCAGTCGATCGTTCTTCATTCAACAAAACACATTTAACATGTCGGCATTTATACTTTGATATGTGATAGGCAAAACAATTATTTACTTATGTTTTTTGGTTCAAATTATTACCAAATGATGAGAGGTTATTGAAACTTTTCTTACATTTTCAGTATTTATTCAAGTAAGATGAGGTTAATTTATTTGTTGATTATTGACGTCATGATGTGGATAATAATGTGTCGCGACCGAATTAACAGGAATAATGATTTCAATAGGTCATTGATTCGCATATGTTGATGAGTTGAGTGGAGAAAATATAGGAAATACTTGAGTCACAAAAGTGTAATACATCTGAATGATCAATTAAAATACTGAATATTTGTTTTCGTGAAAACAGATAATAATAGTAGTTGAACAGTTTTATTACGTTTCAAACATTCAAATACTTTATTTTTTAATAATAGTAATCTGTCAGCAATAACCACGTAATTCGTAAGAGATTGTTTCATCATGTAACTCTGTTGATGAATTCGATCACTTCTGTGGATTGACATTTGATGGTAAAGTAGTAGATTTTAACAACCTAACGACTGTAATTTCAAATCGATTGTAATGAAGTTTGCATGTAATAACTGTGTAAATAAAGTTAAAAACGAGTAGTGTGAATGAGAAAAGTGATCTGTTTTATCACATCCCATTCATAACACCCTGTGATTATTTGGAAATAATTATTTTGCATAATTAAACTTCGGTCGTGTGATGTGTTGATGATTGAATGTAATCCTTACATCGAACTACCCGTGATGTCTTTAACGATCTCTCGCACAACTGAAGAGCATCAACATATCATTCGGTTACAGTTTACAAGTGGTTGAATTAACCCCAACGAAGTGGCATGACTATTGAATTACACCCAATTTCATTATCGAATGGCAACTTCTTACTATACACTGCGATTTTATTGTGTAAACTAATTAAATCAGAAATTTGAAATGTCACATTTTGCTTTTGATTTTAGGCTGGACGTTTGATAGAAGCAATTGGAATTTCTGATACGTGTTACGTTTGTAGCTGTGTAAGTGTTTTTAAATGATGTTACATTGAATGCATCCATAAGGCTATTGCAAATTGTCAAGTGTTTTGATACAGAAATTCATATCCAGTAATTCTTAGTGAAATAGAGTGAATGTGTTAGAGATTAGCATAAACATGTAAAATAAGAGTTAATTATTGAGTTATAACGATGTTAAAGTGAGTCTTACTGAATCAAGTATGTGTTTGTATGAGTAAACCAATGATGTAGGATAAGGATTTATTTTCTACTACAACTACTATTACTACGTAAGTTGCATATATTTGTTTACTTAGTTAACATGTACATCAATTATTATATTAGTTTTATCATCTTCATTATGAAGTACGAAGGTGCACTTACTCTTGTGAGTTAATTCATAACGTTATTGCCCTAAATAAATTCATTTGGTAACACGACTGATGGAACATTTAATCTGTTTATATCAACCAACCACCAAATGATGACACACTTTAATTGCTTTACTCATATTTGTATCTTTATCTCACATTCAACTGGTCATTTCTATGTTTATAGTGCTTCAGTAGTGTATTTATGATATGACTCTTACGAAAATCATTGTACCGATTACAATTTAAGTTTACAAGATCGCACGAAATTCCTCATTGCCCATACATGCCCCCACACCATCCATAACAAATACAATGCAATTCATTATGATAACCGTGACATTTACTTCACGAAATAGTTCCAAATTCGAATATCATTGCACTCATCTCTATTTCATTAATTGGTTTGAAGTAACGCACCCACGAATATTTACATCACTGTTGTTTTGCACTGATTTACGGTTCATTTTGTTCTATTGCACCTAGATTTCATTCACAATGTTATACTCTGAGAAACCATCAGAATGGATGTGCCCAACATGTGTCTGTGTAAGTGATTATTTGAAAAATCAATTGAAACAGAATTTATTTACAAGTCAAATATGGTGATGATGATGTTGATGATGTGATGCATCAACATAATGCCTACCACAAAGATTTTCATCCTTTATCTGATTTAGTGTAGGAGTAGACGAGCACTGATGATGTTTACATTTTCATTGACTACATTCATAAACATCACTCTAACAATACAATTTTTACTCTCAGAAATTGTATACAGTGTTTCACAATGTCAGAACACTCAAAAAATAAAAGGTAGTTAATTTAAAAGTCAACATGATTTGTGTGACTGATCATAATTCACACAAAATTAATCAACCGTACAAATGTTCACATAATTCACACTACTTAACAGACTCACCTGTGATAATAAAACGATCACCATCACCTTGTTAAACTATAGAGATTTATTCTATCTATACAGTTCAAAGTGTTGTATTAAAAAAATTAATTCCAGAAATGATGTAGTCATCAATGGCTTGTTTTCTCTGTTGCAGTACGAACATGCAAATATATAATAAATATAATCGTCAAATGAAACAAGGGATAATAAATGAATGTAGTTAAGTTTTAAAACTGTATTCGTGTGACATATTCAATCGTGTTGTTCATTGTATTCATTTAGTTATGTTGAATATTGTATTGTGAATAAATAAAATGATTGTTCTTACATTCATGATTAATGCCGTAACGTGAATGCAGATTCAATAAAACATTCGAGTCGTAAATGTGCTATTACAATGTAACTGTCCAACATCGTGTTAGTTATTGAAATGTTGTAAGTAAAAAAAACGTAGGTATGGTTAAGTGTGTTCTTAGAGTCTTATTGCAGATTTGTAGCTGTTGCATAAACAGCACACATCTGTGGTAAACTGAGACACATAATCGTGTTGAAGAGCCATACGCCGTGAATGCCTATTAGGAGATGTAGTGGGAAAGCAAAATAAACACTAATGATATGTAAGTATGATGACGTCGCGACCGTATAGAATGTGAGTAGACTGTATGACTATTAGACACATAGCTGACAGTTTGCAAACGTTGGTAGAATAGCAATTTGGCGATGTATGTAGTCTCTTGGAGAAAAAGGCTAATTGTGGAACAAACAAGTCTCTCAGATGACGGATTGTTTAAGAAGAAAGACGTTCGGAGTTGAATTTCAAAGACACATTTCTGGCAATTAAAAGTTCATAAAATCTACTTTCTTACAGAGGCAACACTATTTAGTTGAAACTCTACTGTTGTAGTGCTTGTTCACCACGTGTAGTACTGTAGGCAAGAGTAGGTAAATAATTAATAATCAATTAGTTGTAGTAAATAAATTTCAGCACTGAGATATTCCAATTATATATCTGCATATATATCAAATGTTGCAATTATATTATGGAATGTAAGATAGGTAGTGAAATATGTGGTCTATATAGAGTATAAATGATCTAATTATCAAATCGCCACTACAACAATTAGTGTTTTAAAGAATCACGGAATCATATCAAAATTATAGTCATAATATAAAGCTTTATAAAATCTTTATAGATCAACTTCATAAACAGATAAGTTTAGTTAATATAAACTACTAATTATACGTAACACAATACAAAATATTCACCATCGATCTCATTCCTAATGTCAATTAGAGCTATATATGTGAATGTGTACTTATACATTCACATTTGTACGTCGTTCTTCTCATCCTGGCTCCTGTCTATCGTAATTAGTATTCTGCAAAGAAAATACGCAAAACGTGGTTGCAGTTAATTCACAGAATGTCGTTTGATGACGTTGTAATCACTTGGATGATGAAAGTATCATTATGCAGATCGTTTCAATAATGATTCCAACTGTCAATTATGTGTGCATGATTTGCAGGCGACATTGAGGCAGTTACTGAATCATCTATGTGGTTTTGACTTGTTGACTAGGTAGTAAATTGCTCAGTGAATAGTCGAGCATCTGTAATAGTTGACATTGTTGCATTTTTGTAGTCATCCACTTAATGGTCTCTACCTTACATACAAGAACATTTCTGCATACTGTTGCAATATATCACACAAATAAATGTGGAAATGTGTCTTATTTGGAAAAAAACAAAGCACTATGTGAGTATCCTAAAGTGAAGGCGTCTGACACTGCATTCAGGTTCGTCGAACAGATATTATCAAAATAAGGCATTCAACGAGTGAATGAGGATAGCTTTTCATTCATTCAATAATGATAATCGACACTCACGAACCTGGTTGTCAAATAATAACAACGTGGAGTTTTCACAATAGTCAAGACATTACAAGGATCACTCATACTTCAACAAATTCTCACTATCAATTTGTCTGATTTTGTTGCACAGAGTGTAAAAGTGTGTATATATTAGCGATTTATCATTAAAATGTGAGGTAATTGGTATTCTGAGATAATACCAATGAAATAGGTTATTACATGTTGAATTGGTAACCAGAGTGTTTGATATTTAATCGAAGTAAATTTCTTGTCAGAAATCTAGTCTTCAGATATTTTATGATGGTTTTCTAGCTAAAATATTAACAGCAGCTATAATAATAGTAATAATGAGAACCAACTTCACTGAAAACTAACAAACAATCATGAGAATTGTCTTCTTGATCAATGCGATGAAGTATTATTGAGAGTGCTGATTGTGGATAGTGTAACACAAATGCTGAGATGAAGATAGTTGTGAATGCCAATACTAATTACTGTACGCTGTTGATGCATTATTCATTTCAGATAGAATATTTGTTAGGGAACAATCGAAAAGTAACTTCATCTTAATTTTAAATCTATACACTTGATTTACCCGTCGGGGATACGCTTTGACAAAATAATCTTTGTATTGTATATTTCCTGATTGAAATGTGTGTTAAATGTTACACTGCTCTGTTCTAATGTACTTTGATGCATAATGCGGTTTGATGACGCTGCGTCAAGTATAAATAAATATAAACATACATATTCATATATTTGTTTATTGAAAGAGAGTTATAGAAAGATTTTGAACCCAGCAAGTTTATGATTTCAACTTCACAATTGTTTTCGAAATTACAATATAGCAGCATACTGATACAAAATTCACGCTACTACAATACAAACCTTTCTGGATTATTTCTGTTTAATCGTCTATATAGCTATTCATATTGCAAACGGTTAGTTATACGCAACTTAAAAAACTTGTACACTTCCTATCAGTAATCATTACAATAACTGTAGTTTTTCAGCTTCACCAAACATTTGTATGGAATTTTTCTTTTGTTTCAAGTAATTTTAAAGCGGTGTATTTTGTCTGCATTTCTGATTAATATACAGTATCAAGTCACTCACATATAATTTCGTCAACGCAAATCCAAATAACTGTTTCATTCACCCATTTGTAATTGTGAAATTTCTCGTCTCTTGAATAAAGCACATTGTTTATAATAGATATCCTGAAATTAGTAGCTCTAATTAATTCTAAATATTTGACAAGTGTCTGATCAGTTGATTTATGCTGATCATCATGTCATATACACTACAGAGTTCTAGACAAACAACAAATAAAGCAACATGATTTATATACAAACGATAAACAAATTTTGACATTTTCTTTATCATAAACAGTTGAATGATGATGATGAGGCAGAAATTAGTGGCTTTGGTAAGGAATATCATGAACATTGTTCGTGTATAAGACATTCAGTAATACGTTTGCAATCAATTCATTACATCATTGTTGATATAATACATCGATACTGATTTCGTGCCGTTGCGCAATTTCTTCTACTCGAATGACTTTTCGTCTTGATATCTGTCTTTTGCCTAAATAACGAGGCAGCTCATAATAAACAGGCTATATTCTGAAAGATAGTCGTTTAAATTTTGTTCAACATTATTTCGTCATCTTTGTTATAAAAGTTTCATAGATTAAAACTTCAAAGTATTTTTACATGTTCGGAGAAGATAAAATCATCAGAATACGCTAGGCCAAGATTGATAACGCTATGTTATTTTGACCCAGTCATGAATTTTAGGATTAATTGTATGCTAGTATATCCAGCCACATTTGTCAGTGTCAAACTGCAGGTGTGCTTGATATATAGGCACCCGACGGAAAAGTAATAGCCACATATATTAACAGACAGGTCATATAATTGAGCTGGAAATAATCCGCCTATCCGAGAGCTCAATGTCATCCTCATTATATATGGTCTCGAGAAAAGATAGCAATGAATAAGGTCTTATTAATGATTACTGATGTCTTAACGCTTAAACCGCAATTAATCGCTACCCGTTATTGCACATCAACGATTTACCGGTCGTTTTGACGGAAATGATAGTTTCTTAAAAATTGACCTGGCTAAGGTATACAATCAAACACCGACATCAAAAAATAACACACCCAAAGAAACTCTAATCGTAACTTTATTTGGTTCTTGCGAATTGCTTCGAATGTCTTTTGGTTCGAAAAATGCAAGACAAACATTTTAGCTTTTCATCCATGACGTCTTCCGCAGGCGTGACTATACTCATGCATACGTCGACGACTGCTTGAGAGCAAACACAGACGAGCAAACATATGTGAAATATCTGGACATAGGTTTTGGAAGACTGCAGCAATATGGAATTATCATGAATATTCAGAAATGCCAAATTGGTACAACCTCCTTAAACTTCTTGGAGCATACTAGTGATGCTAATGGTTTACAACCTCAATAGCAGAAAATAATAATAATAATATATTTCTTGATATAAGGGGCAGGCAATTTTTAAAGCCAAGGTCAACAAAATTATATTACTTGACATATTGTGTTTAGAAATGTAGATGTACGAAATTTTACATTTAATAATAATATCTCTAAGTAGAGTTCTAGTTACGGATACAATTTAGTAGCAAGATACTAGGTCCAGCGGACGTCCATTAATAGGTATTGCAGTCTGAAAGGCTGATAATTGGGTAAATTTAAAAAAAAATTAGAAAAAGAATTTTTTGTACAGTTCACTGATATAAGGATGGTTCAAAGCATGATCCGATCATTTATAAGTCGTTTCGTTCCTAGCAGGTCAATTGTAGATGAACGTTTACTGGTCTGTTGATATATTTTATTCAGATAGTCGTCGCATTGTATGCCTTTGATGTCCAACCTATTTTAGATATTAAAGAAACCTGGATAAGAAACGTCATTAGCAAAAGAACTAATACCTTTGAGAGTAATAATAAGTAGCTTGCAAAATACTGAGAAATCGTATAACAAGAGAATTTCTCCTGGCAGTTTGTTCCCGATTTAATCATACATAATCAAATTAAAATTTGCTTTAGCTATTGTTTTGTATTTTTCAGTTACGACTTAAAAGAGTTTTACAGATGACAGTCTTGATTATAGATACGGTATGCAATATTGGTTGAGGTATCGGCCGTATTGTGCAGCTGTTCATAAAAGTGCATTAATTTTGTTCTTAGTGCACTCTTCCATTGAGGTTCAAGTTCACATATGTGACTTCTAGTTTTGCAGCTTATAATAGAATTTCCTTTGATCATCTGCCGTTTTAAGTAGTATCGTACAGTCTCTACTTTCATTCTGTCACTTGTTCGTTGATTGCTAAATAGAAATGAACAATTTTCAAATAAAAGTCTCAGGCCAATTTTTTAGAGCGTGAGTCTTGACTCATTTTGATAAAAGTTAGCTAATAAGAAAAGAAACTAGTTATTTTTCATGTAATTGTTCTCAATTTCGCCATTTTTTATTTAATTGTAAAGTAAGCAGTAATCGGTACTGTTCTTCACTTCCTCCGCTCAGACCTTGTTAATTGTGATTGGTTGCAGTGTCATTTAAGTATGCGAATTACTCTAATTTCTACAATGTCGCTTTTGTAACTATATATACAGAGTTGAGTTATAATAGAATCGAATCTTCCTAGTGCTGCGTTCGTGTCTTCTTGATTTTGGCTTGGGATGAGTAATCAGTTATCAAGTTGTTCGTCACGCTCGCTATTATCAGTTGGAGCAGACAAATTCGCAGATAAAAATTGCGGTTAGTTTGCATATAGCAGTAGGCGTTTTATCGCGGCATCACAAATTTCTAAAGATAAAACTAAGGAGTCGTTGTTATTTATATTGCTAGATAGAAAAGTGCTGAGATAAGTTACAATTCTTAGGATATTGTATGCCTGAATCGATGACATTATTACATTTAGAGAGTTTTTGTTTTCTAAGCCCAAAGTGCATTTCACGTTTTGTGTCTCCCAGACATATCAATCCGGATTTCTCAGTATTGAATTACAGACATCAGTCAAAGAAAGTTCTGATTAAATACTGATTATTTTGCTCCCTTTAATTAAAAATTCGTTTATATTCTTTCTATTTCATATATTCTTCTATATCACTGTCTCCACGAGTTTGTGATCTGCTCACCTATGGAATTGGTCTTTTTTATGCAGCTTACTCCAAACGATGGTTAAGAACGTAATTACCGCATCAATAACTCACCGTTCAAGACCAACCTTCATAATTTGGCTTTTTTAACCTAATATCAAATACTCAGCCTTTTCCTGTTTCTGGATAGTCTCTATGATCCATTCTGCCTACCCACAGCCATTTCCTGCGATTACAGCGCCACAGTCAGAAAACGCGCTGTTGCTTCCCGAAAGTGTTCTACAATACATAACACATCTCTAATACCGTAGCACTGCAAACTCTGGACTTTGTTACAGTTGGCTTTATAAATAATAATAAATGTCTTCATATAGCATGATTTCCATAAAAATGACTCTCTATATGTTCCCTGTGAAAAAAAATCTATATCATCCTGATCATGCCTGTGAACTGGTATGCTCTCATGTACAAAATGCTACCTAAGAATAAACTATTATTATTACAATTTACTTAGGTTTTTAGCTTGTTCTGCATATTTTGAACGCGATTTGCTACGTCCTGTTTTTCAGTTTTATAGACTACAATCAGGTCGTCGGCATACAGGCATAGCTTTTCTTAATTAAGGCACCTGCATATAATACAGATAGATATAATGAAAATTGCAGGCCGTAAAACATAACAATGCACAATGACGCTGATTTTAATTCATGGAGTATACGTTATAGTGTCTTATTTCGTTAACAGATATCGAATTGTTAGAAATGAATTGAACCAGTTTCCGAGAGGATGGAAAAAATCAAGATAGCCATCAGACAGATCAGCAGCGAGAAAGAAGCAGGACTTGACAATATACCAGCCGAAGCACTCAAGTCAGACATAAACACAACGGCAAGGATGCTCCACGTTTTATTCAAGAAAATCTGGGAGGAAGAACAAGTGCCAGCAGACTGGAAAGGAGGATACTTTATCAAGATACCAAAGAAAGGAGATTTGAGCAAATGTGAGAACTACAGAGGAATCACACTGTTGTCAGTACCAGGGTAAGTCTTCAACAGAGTGTTGTTAAATAGAATGAAAAGGTTCAGTGGATGCTCATTTTTGAGATCAACAGGCTGGTTTCCGTAAGGATCGGTCACGCACAGACCAAATCGCAACACTACGCATCATCGTTGAACAATCAACTGAATGGAACTCGTCACTGTACATCAACTTCATCGACTATGAGAAGGCGTTTGATAGTGTAGACAGAAGATCGCCATGGAAACTTCTTCGACACTGCGGTGTACCAGAAAAACTCGTCAACATCATCCGGAATTCTTACGACGGACTACAGTGCAAAATTGTGCATGGAGGACAGCTGACAGATGCAATCACAGTGAGAACCGGAGTCAGACAAGGCTGTCTGCTCTTGCCTTACCTCTTCCTCCAAGTAGTCGACTGGATCATCAAAACCTCTACATCTGGGGAAAAGCACGGGATCCAATGAACAAGTAGGATGCAACTCGATGATCTGGACTTTGCGGATGATCTAGCACTTCTATCCCACACACAACAGCGAATGCAAGTAAAGACAACCAAAGCAGCAACAACCTCAGCTTCAATAGGCCTGAACATACATAAGGGAAAGAGCAAGATTCTCAAATTCAACACCGAGAGCACCGACCTAATTGAACTTGATGGTGAAACTCTGCAAGAAGTGGATACCTTTACATTTCTAGGGAGCATCATTGATAAACAAGGAGGATTCGATGCTGATGTAAGAGCAAGGATTGGCAAATCAACGGCAGCATTCCTACAGTTGAAAAATATATGAGACTCCAAACAACTGTCTACAAACCTCAAAGTAAGACTCTTCAATTTGAACGTCATGTCAGTTCTTCTATATGGAGCTGAAACGTGGAGAACTACTGCAAACATCCTCAGGAGAGTACAGGTATTTATCAACAACTGTCTGCGCAGAATATTGAACGTCTGTTGGCCGAAAACAATCAGCAACAGCCTACTTTGGAAGAGAACAAACCAACTTCCAGCTGAAGAGGAAATCAGAAAACGACGTTGGAAATGGATAGGACATACATTGCGCAAATCATCAGACTGTATCACGCGACAAGCACTAACTTGAAATCCTGTTGGAAAACGGAAAAGAGGAAGGCCAAAGAACACTCTGCGTCGAGAGATGGAAGAAGACATAAAAAGGATGAACAGTAATTTTAGACAGCTGGAAAGGATTGTTTAGGACAAAGTTGAATGGAAAATACTGGTGAGCGATTAATGCTCTTCCGAGAGGCGTAACAGGCGTAAGTAAGTAGATGTAAACATTTAAAATAAAAGTAACTTCTATACAGATACTTGTTTATATAGTCGTAGGTCATTTTTCTACCAGTTCTTCTATATTTGTAAAGATAATTTTCTATTCTAGACAAAATGGTCTTCATGTTATTCATGTGAGTTTCCGTTAAGGGATCCACAAAGTATCTGCTATGGACAACGATCTAATGACTGTATCCAAATCTTGATTAGCATGTGAATGACTTTAAAATTTCAGTGTAAATTGTTGTTCCTCGTTCGACATACTTCCTAATAACCGGCATTAAAGTAGGTTTATTTCGTTCACAAACCTCTTTGAAGTGTCCTTTCTCCTAAATGTGGATTCCAGATACTAAATATCTAATGTAGGCTTTTATATAAAATCCACCTACCCACACTGTACGTATGCTGAGTCCCCAAATATATTTGCGCCTTGTAAGAACCTTTCTTATGCAAATAACTAACAATAACATTTTCCTGGAAATTAGAAAGCATGCAATAAATTGTCAAGATTGTCAACAAAGCTGTGGTCATTGATTTTGTGATCAATAATCGAAATCTTATTGGTTCTCCTTTATTCTATAGTCCTGCCTTTACAGCAGTTTTCTGAAATCATAGCTCCATAGACAAAGAGCTTGCGATTGTTAATCTAAATTGAACTATACTATTAATTATACCTCTTGTACCCTAGTACTGTAAACTGTGAACTTTGTTATCGTTGGCTTTGTAGTTAAGTTATATCTTCATAGAACGTAAATTCCGCAACAGTGACTTTCTATCAAAACTGTCTTTCTAAAAAATCATATCATTTTGATCACAATTGTAAACTGGTATGCTCTCATATACCGAAAAATGCTACTTGAGAATAAAACTATTATTATTATAACTCATAAGACCAACAAGTTCAGTAAGTGGTATTCGGTATGAAATCATTTGATTCAAAGGAAGATAAGCCTCTCAAAATGGTTACTGAATGAAGAGGATCTTAACCTTCTGCTTCTTAATGTTAAATCCTAATGTTAAATCTGAATAGAGTATAATAAGCATTAACATGAAAGGTTTTATGTCATCAAAAGAATAGTAACAAATAATAAGAATTTTTGCGTTGTCAAAATACAATGTTTCTGAGTTATGTGATATGTAATAATAGAAAGCAATAGAAGCTCAACAAAATAGTATGAATTCGCTATATTACGGATAACCTCTGTTCATATACAAAAGTTATTAGTCCTATTATAAAATAAATATTTCCATACTAATATTAACACAGTATTAATTATTTACGAGCTATCAGTATACAACTTACACCACACAATATAATCCACTAATACGATGAAGAAAACCAGAACGATGAAACAATGCACGCTGTATAAGGATATAATACATTTCGCAGGCAGTGGAAGATGAATAATTCAGTTGAATGAAACCTTAAATGAATCAAATGCCCATGTTTGATATTAACGTGAACTTCATTCGTTGACCAGATACTTTGAAATAGAATACTATGTTAAGACCAACCCTTACGTGCAATCGCATTATCCAGCACAACTACAACTTGATTTTCTAATTAACTCTTGTGCCATTGAAGACAGTCCGATCTTTGTAATACACTTTTATTTGTGCAGTAATTACAAATATGAGTAGCCTCCTGCATAAAAATGCCGTCTAAAGTCCCCTTAGAATTTCTGCTGGTCCCAAGCCCAGATTAAGGAGGAGAGTTACGCATAGGGTTAGCAACCCCATCCCGTATTCATGACAAACCTTAAACTAAAAATAATAAATTGTCTATTAACAATAAAATAATTTAATAGTGTCACATCCCTATGAATAGTTTGCAGATTATAGCGAGGTTTGTTAAGGGTTAACCATTCTTACATTTCGTTTACTGCAACCTTTTATTTTGCGCATACACAGCAGTTTTTCTAAAGTACATTGAAATTTAATTCATTTTTTTGAAGTCTCATCAATCGCACACAGGCCATCGACATTTCATAACTTGTTTTGCAGCTTTCAAGAAAAACTACCAACAAATTATGTGCACACAACACTTAAAAAAAAGTACATTGTCTAAAACACCTGTCAGCACTAAATTCAAAGCTGGAGCTTTCAAAAATCTCAGGTCTACATAAGGTTCTAGAACCGATGGCCTCTCATCAATCTTTTTCGAAGAACGTGGCAAGGAAATACCATTTCTTTGCCTTGAACTGGTTACTTTGTTGCTAAACATAGTAGAATACCCAAATATTTGGAAAATAAGCTACACCATCTACAAATATAAAACTGATGATAAAGCATATGCAAGTAATTATAAGCCTATAAATATAACTCTTGTTCTTTCGTGAATCATTTAGAGGCAATTACGAAATGGTATTTAGAAAGGCTTGTTTGCACAAAGTCAAATATTTAAATCACAACATGGTCTAAAAACCTGTCGCTTTGACTTCTTTAACTAAAATTTATCATGTTACGACTTGTGTAAAGTAATCTGAATCTCGTACTTCGATATACTTATGGCCTTGAACAAAGTGTCACAGCATAATTTGTGAGAAACCATACTCCATTGGGATTCGAAGCCTTCTGCTAAGATAATTTAAATCACTGTGAACTAATTGATAGAAGTTAACTAAAGTAAATTCAACACAATCGTCTCCTAATAGAGTACACAGTGGAGTTATACAAGGAAGGGTATTAAAGCCTCTTTTGTTTAAAATATACATCAACAGTATCAGTAACTATTTTAGCTCTGACAAAACCTAATTCACAAATGACTTGAAAGTTGCCCGCTTATGAGACAGAGACGAACCACACAACATTGTTAAGATCATACGGCAAAAGTTAAACAATGTCACTGCTTGGTGTAAAAGGCGTTAACTAAATGTAAACACTAAAAACTGTGTCTTGATCAGCATTTATTGTGGCAACCTATAGCGTCACTTTGGAGTAGATGAAGCTCAAATCTTTAAATGTGAAACATTTCTGGACCTAGGCTCAGGATACTCTGTAGATCTTACATTTACGAAACAAACAACATCTGTCACCTCAAAGGCACGCCGACTCATGGGTTACTTAACCCATAATTTCTACCATTATAAGTTTACTTTGTTATTATATAAGACCTGTGAACGCCCGCTACTTGCATACCGTCTACACATACTCAGCAGCCTTCGAATATGTGATATGCTAATAACTGAAGAGATACAGCGACGCTTTACGAAAAACACATTGTGGATGAGTTGTGAATTAAACTACACTACACGGTGTAGTACTTTAATTGGAGGTTGGATTAGGAAAAATAACACAATGAGAAGGTTCCGGTTTAAAACTAAATGTTTTACAGCAATTAATTAACTTCGCTGCTTTCAATTTTGCTTATCATTTTATATCATCTTCTTCATGAGCTAATGGATTGTTTGTATAAGTAAAGAGCCTCTTATAATGCAACTTACTCCTAATGCTGGTTAATAACTTACATAATACACCAATAACTTACCGTTCAAAAGCAACCCACATTGATTCCACTACTACTGAAGTATGCCACAATATATGTGCTATACTGGAGCCCCTATCCGAGTTTCAAATATTGTTAGCCTTATTCCGTATCTGAATATGTTTTTCGAATAATTCTGCTAATTTTCAGCCGTCTGCTGGAATCATAGTGCAATAGAGGAAAAGCACTTAGTTGTTTGACAAAGTGCACTTTAATACAACACTTACCATTGGCACCCTAGTACTGTGAATCATGATGTCATTGGCCTTGTTTTAATTAATATTTTATGTAATTGGAATCACTTATTATTGACTTTATCTAAATCCTTGTATGTAGATTAGCTTACATCATTTTGATTATACCTGTAAACTGGTATGCTCTCATGTAGAAAACGCTACTTAAAAATAACGCCATAGTAATTATTAATAAATTCAATGATAATTGTGGAAGCTACTAACGATGACAAAATTACGCAGTAGGACTAATAAAAATGCGATCACGAAAATAGGCAACCCGATCATAACTATCCGTGTGTGATTGTTGTGTGTATGTGTGTGGGGGGGACATGTAGGTGCTACTAGCTTCATATGTTTTCTAACCTTTGCATAAACCAAGTATACGTTACATGCAAGCCGTTTCATGAAGGTAAGTGGCCCATGTTTAATATTTCTGAATGGACATAGCAAATCGCAAAAACGTGATAAATCAATGAGACCAATGATTATTATCAACAATTAATTTTTTCCATCAAATGACACGATAACTGACTGATTACTTTAATTGATTAGTAAATGACTGACTGTATGCAATTCAAGGGATAAAAGTTAGTAGGTTGCCTAGTCAAAAGCTTGTTCTATGTAAAAAACAATATTTTTAGCATGATCTTTGTGTTGGGTAAGAAACGTTAATCTTCGTATAATTTTTGAAAATAAAACTAAACACTTGCCATCAATTTATTTTGTAATGCCTTAACCTGTCAATAAAACCGACGGAGCTCGGACGTCAGTTTGTATCTGGATTGTTCCACCCTCTGATCAAACTTCTTAAACTGCGAGCCACACAAAAACTGCCTATAACTTATAAACTAACGTTTTGTTGTAAGGAGTTCATCCACAGTTGAAAACATTACTGACAACTATAAATATCTTTTAGTGAAATGACGTCTAGCTATCTGTGTTACTAAGTGTTTGCAGCACTGTGAAAGTAGATTTTAAGTTCATTGTTAGTATAAGGCAAACGTACCACACTTTAACTGCTAGGTGAATTCCCAGAAACCATGTCAAGATTATTAAAACTTGATTTTAACTTTAATGTGGACTGGTCCATAAATGCTATGCGTTCAGTTAAGCCAGTTTAAACTCGACAACAATCGACAAACGCTTTTATCCAACTTACCTTTAAATAAAGTACACACGAGGTACACACGAGTACACACATGAGGTGCTTTATATTAATCTCGCAATGCAACCTACGAAGAACCATACAGAGTCTTGAAACAAGAATCAAAGTATCATATTATCGAAAAGAACGGCCACAATGAGAACATCAGCATTGACCACCTCAGAGCAGTTAACCTAGAAGGCCGTTACATGTTGCGTTTTCACGAACTTACAAGAAGAAAAGTAAGCTGTGACGGTAAACAATCCCCAAAATAAACATTTGCATAGGCCTTTGACACTGATCCTGATCATATTTCTTTTAGCGAAGACGACTAGTTGAAGGCAATCAGTCTCACATCACCACCAGATCACGACACGACACAACGTTGGAAGTATCTTTCTCCCTGGTTAAATAATCTGAACATTGTTGTTCCATTACCGCTGTACATACATACAAAATATAACTTCTTGTCTGTCCATTATTGCCTTCTGATTTACTCTGCGTGAACTTCGAACACGGTAACGCTTTTCCACGTGGTTCGTTTATTTTGCGGATTTTGCGATATCTTGCACGTTTTCATTATATAACATTATATAACACTATTGCAATATCATTAAACTCCACTCACATCCTTATAGTATCCTGGAATAACAAAATGACACGCATCAAGACAGAATGCTGTAAGCAAAATACTAATCCTTTTACACCAAGCAATATCCAATCTACTAATTTTTCGCTTCTGAACACGTTATAAACACAATTAAATTGTAGCGATTCTAAGCGACCAATAATTAATAGTCCTTTCTCTGCACACTACGTTAACGATGTGTTGTCACTAATAATCAACTAGCTAACAGCTGTACATCACTTGTCGAGGTCGTCAACATAGCCGATCATAACAGTGATATTGTAACTTACGTAATAGAAGTTTACAACATTAAATCAACACTTGCCAATATGCATCATGTCCTACAAGAAATAGTTTCAATATCATACCTTTTTGGTAGACATAGTGACTTTGATATGGTAAAAGTGAGGCAAGTTGAAGTCTTCTCTGATATCATTTCGACTGTGAAGTGCATTAATTCACTCCATAAAGCAATAGTTTACAACATCCCTGATAATTGCCCTCTTAACAAGGTAAAGATTACACTCTTAATGGCTTGTGGCATGTCCCAAGTGCCTTGTGAATTCAAGGGACTATGATGAACGGACTGACAAACTAGCGCTCAATCCTATTTTATTTTAAATCTACACAGGACTTTATGAAATCCACTAAATCAGTGAATCGGATAAGGACCAGCAGCGACTACATGAATATACTATTATTTGCTGACAAAACACCATTACAACGCAGAGCTCGTAACAAATATATAACGTCACAAATCCTAACCTGAAGAAACCTGAACGTGATATAAATAAATCAAAACAACCTCAGTAAGAAAAAGTTCCACTGCATCCCAGGGTGATGGCAGTATACCATCGGAACCAACAATCCTACTGAATACATTTAAAAATAAGTGGGAGCCACATGATTCAAAAAGACAGACTACTTAACTTGACATAAGCGGGCAGACTATGGCATTAGCAACAGAAATTGTATTGATTCGGTAGATTCAGTCATCACTTCTCTATGGAGCACGAATATCTCTCAAACTAATGCAATGTACAAGAGAATGTCATACACTGCAAGGCACTTCCGCACTATAGAAACCGAAAATAAACTCAAATATTGGTCTGACAATAGTTATAGGTACCGACCGACCAGAAATAGATTCTTTACCTTAACATTAGACAACTAACCTCAATTCATCAGCACAAACAAACCTAAAAACAGTCGAAACCTTGAAAGGTTCGACAATAAACTTACCAGCAAACCCCAAAAACCTAGGCAAACTGTACCTTCATCATCTAAACTAAATGTCAATTCTTAGTGTGGCAGTGAACGATTCCCCTCCCCTCTATCCTCAAGTTAATCAGCACCAACAAACCTAAGAACAGTGTGAACCTTCATAGGTTAGACAACCTTACACTAGCCCAAATAATGGAGATTTAACTGACCCCTAATCTTCTTAAGTCATACCTGGTCATAGATAACTGCGATGTATTTCATTGCAACAGGACCACTAAGAAAGGTGGAGGTTGTCTGGTATACGTATCAAAGACTATAAAGGTGAAAAACATCAATGACAATGTTTTCATCGCAGTACCTGATTCGATATGGCTTAAAGTTCATGTAAGTATCTAACACTTACTACTAGGTTGTATGTATAGGGCACCAAATACACATAAATTAATAAACACCTCAATAATTGCATCATTTAGACATACTGCCACCCTTAGCCTCGACTATAAAATAACCTGTGGAAAATTTAGTCTCCCGGGAGTCGATTAACTCACATTCTCCGGTCCGACATTTTATGAAGTATAATTAGACATACATGGCTGGGAACATTATGTGCACTTACCTACACGAAACAACAATACCCTTGACTTAATATTCTGTCATAATATAACGCCGATATTCATCGAATATGGCGAAAACCTCTACGATAGTGACTGCAACTAAGTCCTATGCACGCTACCATTCCTTGTGAGAGGTAGCAGGTGCAGAACGACATGTAAGCGCTTTCAGTATAAAGACTTTGTTCATGCTGACTGGGACATTTTTCACAACCTAGTTAAATGCTTCGAATAGGTCTGCTTGACTGCTAGTAGTAGCATGGCTAAAACACTTATAATACTCTATTGCATCACAAAGATATTATTAAACACTTCAGTGCTAACAATGATGGGCAATGAAGCAATATCCTCTTACATCGACAACGAAGCCAACGCCGAGCCATGTAAACTAAGTAAAAATACTTCTTCTCATATGACTTCACCGCTCTGGATCAAATACTATGTTTACTAGAACAAGTAAGATGTTTTCATGAAACTCGATTAAATGATGAGCAATGTATAGCACTCAATGACGCATCTAAGTTTCTAAACCTATATCGTCTATTAGAAATACGCTTAAATAAAACTGAAGAATAAAATGTTAATTGAATACCGTAAAATGGAGTACCTTACGATAACCACAAGTTATGTGCGAACTTATCAGCAATAGGTTCGCAAATATCTAAATCAATTCAAACGTTGGACGTCAATTTAGGCAGCATATATAATTTAACGCTAAGTACCCTAACATTTGGCACAGTAAATATCAATGAAGCTATAAGGACGCTTAAACCAGATAATAGCCTAGAAACCGATAATATCTTATCAATCTTCTACAAGGATGCTGAACCAGACATACCAATTCTTCTACATAAATTGTCCACACACTCACTAGAAATTGAAACTTATTCTGAAATCAGGAAATCCACCTACATACTCCGTAAACATAAGATAGGAGCAAGAATGCTGGTCTGAAACGATCGACAAATCAATATCGTATTGTATTTTGACAACGCAAAAATTCTTATTATTTGTTACTATTCTTTTGATGACATAAAACCTTTCATGTTAATGCTTATTATACTCTATTCAGATTTAACATTAGGATTTAACATTAAGAAGCAGAAGGTTAAGATCCTCTTCATTCAGTAACCATTTTGAGAGGCTTATCTTCCTTTGAATCAAATGATTTCATACCGAATACCACTTACTGAACTTGTTGGTCTTATGAGTTATAATAATAATAGTTTTATTCTCAAGTAGCATTTTTCGGTATATGAGAGCATACCAGTTTACAATTGTGATCAAAATGATATGATTTTTTAGAAAGACAGTTTTGATAGAAAGTCACTGTTGCGGAATTTACGTTCTATGAAGATATAACTTAACTACAAAGCCAACGATAACAAAGTTCACAGTTTACAGTACTAGGGTACAAGAGGTATAATTAATAGTATAGTTCAATTTAGATTAACAATCGCAAGCTCTTTGTCTATGGAGCTATGATTTCAGAAAACTGCTGTAAAGGCAGGACTATAGAATAAAGGAGAACCAATAAGATTTCGATTATTGATCACAAAATCAATGACCACAGCTTTGTTGACAATCTTGACAATTTATTGCATGCTTTCTAATTTCCAGGAAAATGTTATTGTTAGTTATTTGCATAAGAAAGGTTCTTACAAGGCGCAAATATATTTGGGGACTCAGCATACGTACAGTGTGGGTAGGTGGATTTTATATAAAAGCCTACATTAGATATTTAGTATCTGGAATCCACATTTAGGAGAAAGGACACTTCAAAGAGGTTTGTGAACGAAATAAACCTACTTTAATGCCGGTTATTAGGAAGTATGTCGAACGAGGAACAACAATTTACACTGAAATTTTAAAGTCATTCACATGCTAATCAAGATTTGGATACAGTCATTAGATCGTTGTCCATAGCAGATACTTTGTGGATCCCTTAACGGAAACTCACATGAATAACATGAAGACCATTTTGTCTAGAATAGAAAATTATCTTTACAAATATAGAAGAACTGGTAGAAAAATGACCTACGACTATATAAACAAGTATCTGTATAGAAGTTACTTTTATTTTAAATGTTTACATCTACTTACTTACGCCTGTTACGCCTCTCGGAAGAGCATTAATCGCTCACCAGTATTTTCCATTCAACTTTGTCCTAAACAATCCTTTCCAGCTGTCTAAAATTACTGTTCATCCTTTTTATGTCTTCTTCCATCTCTCGACGCAGAGTGTTCTTTGGCCTTCCTCTTTTCCGTTTTCCAACAGGATTTCAAGTTAGTGCTTGTCGCGTGATACAGTCTGATGATTTGCGCAATGTATGTCCTATCCATTTCCAACGTCGTTTTCTGATTTCCTCTTCAGCTGGAAGTTGGTTTGTTCTCTTCCAAAGTAGGCTGTTGCTGATTGTTTTCGGCCAACAGACGTTCAATATTCTGCGCAGACAGTTGTTGATAAATACCTGTACTCTCCTGAGGATGTTTGCAGTAGTTCTCCACGTTTCAGCTCCATATAGAAGAACTGACATGACGTTCAAATTGAAGAGTCTTACTTTGAGGTTTGTAGACAGTTGTTTGGAGTCTCATATATTTTTCAACTGTAGGAATGCTGCCGTTGATTTGCCAATCCTTGCTCTTACATCAGCATCGAATCCTCCTTGTTTATCAATGATGCTCCCTAGAAATGTAAAGGTATCCACTTCTTGCAGAGTTTCACCATCAAGTTCAATTAGGTCGGTGCTCTCGGTGTTGAATTTGAGAATCTTGCTCTTTCCCTTATGTATGTTCAGGCCTATTGAAGCTGAGGTTGTTGCTGCTTTGGTTGTCTTTACTTGCATTCGCTGTTGTGTGTGGGATAGAAGTGCTAGATCATCCGCAAAGTCCAGATCATCGAGTTGCATCCTACTTGTTCATTGGATCCCGTGCTTTTCCCCAGATGTAGAGGTTTTGATGATCCAGTCGACTACTTGGAGGAAGAGGTAAGGCAAGAGCAGACAGCCTTGTCTGACTCCGGTTCTCACTGTGATTGCATCTGTCAGCTGTCCTCCATGCACAATTTTGCACTGTAGTCCGTCGTAAGAATTCCGGATGATGTTGACGAGTTTTTCTGGTACACCGCAGTGTCGAAGAAGTTTCCATGGCGATCTTCTGTCTACACTATCAAACGCCTTCTCATAGTCGATGAAGTTGATGTACAGTGACGAGTTCCATTCAGTTGATTGTTCAACGATGATGCGTAGTGTTGCGATTTGGTCTGTGCGTGACCGATCCTTACGGAAACCAGCCTGTTGATCTCAAAAATGAGCATCCACTGAACCTTTTCATTCTATTTAACAACACTCTGTTGAAGACTTACCCTGGTACTGACAACAGTGTGATTCCTCTGTAGTTCTCACATTTGCTCAAATCTCCTTTCTTTGGTATCTTGATAAAGTATCCTCCTTTCCAGTCTGCTGGCACTTGTTCTTCCTCCCAGATTTTCTTGAATAAAACGTGGAGCATCCTTGCCGTTGTGTTTATGTCTGACTTGAGTGCTTCGGCTGGTATATTGTCAAGTCCTGCTTCTTTCTCGCTGCTGATCTGTCTGATGGCTATCTTGATTTCTTTCATCGTCAGTGGATTGAAGTCTATCGGTAGGTCTGTAGATGCTTCTTCGATATCTGTTGGATTCGGTGGAGCTGGTCTATTTAAGAGTTCCGCAAACTGTTCTACCTATCAGTCTCTTCATTCTTGAACCTTGGTGATTAGTTCAGGTTTACCATATTCACCTGCTGGTTTCTTCATTGTGTCGTATAGCTGTTTCATATTTCCTTCTCTTTCAGCTTTTTCCGCTGTCGTTGCAAGGCCTTCGGTATACTTTAGTTTGTCGGCTCTAATGCTTTTCTTTACTTGTTTATTTGCTTCTGTGTATTCTTTTTGTGCCTTGATTTTCTCTGCTCTAGTTCAGCTGTTGTTGATTTCTGCCTTCTTGTTCCTCTTTTGTTGAATTTTGCTCAGGGCCTCTGTGGAAATCCATTCCTTATGATGGTGGTTCTTGCAGCCCAGAGCCTTTTGACAAGTTGAAGTTAGTGCCTCTTTGATTCCTTTCTAGTTGTCCTGCACAGTGTCTTCTTCCTTGTTTAGCAGATTTTGTAAGGCTTGAAACCTGTTGTTGAGAATTATATTACAAATTCCTTGAGTTTGTCAGTATCTCAAAGAGAGGCTGTATTGAACCGTTGTGAAGCTGTTACTCCAGTTATCCATTGCTTCTCTAGCTTTAGTTTTATTTCGGCAACCACTAGGTGGTGATCTGAAGCTACATCAGCTCCTCTTCTGTTTTTCACATCTTCCATTGATCTTTTGAATTTTATATTGATGCATATATGATCAATTTGATTCTCCGTAGTATGATCCGGGGAGATCCATGTAGCTTTGTGTATGAGTTTGTGGAGGAATATTGTACCACCTATAACCATTTTGTTGAAAGCACATAAATTTGCAAATCTTTCACCATTCTCATTTCTTCCCCCTAGTCCTTGTCGTCCCATGATGTCTTCGTAATCGGTGTTGTCCATTCCGACTTTGGCATTTAGGTCCCCCATTAGGATTGTCAGATCCTTTCCTGGACACTTTGCTATAATTGACTACAGCCTATCGTAAAACTGATCTTTGTTCTCGTCGTTGCCGTCGTTGGTGGGTGCATAACATTGGATGATGCTCATTGTAATCCCCTTCTTCATTGTCTTGATAGATGCCTTGATGATCCTAGGTCAATGTGGTTTTCACCCTACAAGTGTAGTGCGCGCTTTCTTGGACAGCGTTAGAGCGACTATTTGGACGTGTGGGGGCATTTCCCTCTTCGTGTTCGGAGTATAGTAGCCCCTTTACCGTGGCTAATGTTTTCTGTCCAGTTTGAGTCCAATGCGTTTCGCTGATCCAGAGCACAGTCAAGTCGTATCTCTTTATTTCTGCTGTTTTCTGGGTGATCTTTCCTGTCTCCCACATTCCATGTACCTATAAAAAATTTTGCTCTGGTCGTTAAAAGAGAGGGCATCGGCCACATGACTTCCGAAGAATTTTGGCTTTCATCATGAAGCATCATAAGCATTTCTTTCACTTCCAGGGTAGAGTTTATATGGTTAAGTTTGTTAATTCTGGTTAGCTTTTTTTTAGCAACCTTGTGTTTTACGGGATAGGGGTGCTAGCCTAATGCCCAATCCTCCTCCTTTACCCAGGCCTGAGAACGGCAGTAACCCTAGAAGTGCTGCGGGCGAAGTTAAATGTTTACAACCCTTAAATTATTTTGAAACACTTATTGATTATGTGAAATTATTGTACACATTTGAGTATTACATTATTTTGAAAGACTTTTCTATTTATAATATTATTCCATTCTGACCTGCTTTCTTATTAATCAACGTGAGAATCGTATCTTTTTCTAGTTTGTCAGCCTGGATACTATTATCTCATTGACGCCCCATTTACGATAAAATATTACTTATCCTCCATATCTAACAGCATTTCGATTTATTCATATTCGTAAGAGTGGGTTCGATGGTTAGACGTCTCTTATGTTATATGACAAACGTAATTTGTTGAGACAATATGTTTAAATTTTGTGGTAACTAGTTGAGTGTCTCTTAAATAGCTAATAATTATAACATTTGTTTTTTTAGGTTAACACTCATTTCTCTTCTAACTAACGTTGACTATAATTACTTACCTATAGGTTGTTTCTCTAAAAACAAGCTCGTCAAAGCACACATTGCTCAGTTAATAGCGATCCCCCGAATAAACATAAAAAACTGGACCCAAGTTGCGAAGGGTAAATCTAATGTCGAACAAATTTCTAAGTTAATAACTTCGAGTTCGACATATTTATTAATGCTTGATTTCAAACCAGTAATTTAACTATCGAAATATCCGATAGGAATTACAAATCTACACCACATAACAGTAGCGTCAAGAAGGCTGAATTTGAACTATAGCATCTAACTCAGCAGCTGACAGAAATGCATTCTCAAACAAAGTCATTCTCACTTATAGTATGTGGTGTCAAACAAGAACTTAACACACTGCCGCCCTTTATATTGCTACTGTCATAGGATACAGGTTTACTTGTAGTGGAAAACGTTACGAAAGTATAAATCATAATCGACTTTATTGTACCAGAAGTGACTAAGCGTATGGTGTCTTGTCAGAACGTAAGTGTCTACAATACACCGGATTAGGCACCCCTGAGGACTGTAAGTCATTCATTACTAAAAGCAGCTAATCTTTTAGATTGTTTTTGTCAATGTCTCCGCCTAAATAAGAAACATCAGAAGAACTCATGCCATATTCTCTTCGAATTTGATTCTCACTTGTCAACAGTTCACTTGAAACGGGCTGAACAATAAATAACTGCATTTACTTAGTGTAAGAAACCTCATGTAGTCGAGGATAAGACTGCAATCCAGAGACATAGGAGATTAGAAACATCACAATTAGTGTTAGTGGGATGTAGACTGGATTAAAGCATGTTCTATGCATGATCGTGATGGTGCATGCTGATTGGCTATTTCTGAATAAGTCAGCTCTAGCGGATTATTGAAGAAAACTTTAGAAGCTTCTTATGTAAATACTATAAATATATTAACGTCTCTCTGACCGCGAATTCGTACTTCTGTCTATTCTTGTTACTTCAGAATACAAATCGTTCCTGTTCAAAAGTGTTTTAATTTAGGGTTTTGTCGAGTGTTCAATGTCTAAGAATACTTAGAAATAGGAGAGGCTGGGTTGTTATTGGTAAGAAATACAACACTAAGGTAAGTTTGAACAGAACACTACTTATCTTAAATGCCTAACTACACCATTTAGTACTGCTACAGAATTCCATTATGATATTACTAATCAATAAACAAGCGTTATGCTACATGATGTACAAATCAAAGGTAAAACATCTGACAACCACCTTCTAACTGATGTAGATTTAGACAACAAAACCCCCACTATTAAGTTAACTAGTTCATCATCAGGTGAAAAAATGCAAACTTCCAAAGCTCATGTTAACGCCATGGTTAGCCTATTAAACAACTTAAGTATAATAAAAAGAGAGTCACAAAAATCATCGAAACCAGAAAGTAAGCTCAAAGCAAGGTTTTATGATCTCATCTACACAAAGACGGCATGATATCATTGAGCCTACCACACCATTATATAGCAAGGTCTGTTATTGAGCCTTATTTTTAAAGGTGATTTACTCGGTAGTAATCATGGTTATAAGCACTCACAAGCTGTACGTAACCAATAAAAACATAGCTAATTTAAATACCAGCGTAAACCGAGTGACAAATGAGTACTGGACATTTTCTACTACCTCGACTCGAATAAGTAGTAAGAAAATCTCGGTCACCAACCACACACCAGTATGCTTTAGGCCCTGGTAATCCTACTCCATACATAAACTACTCAGATCGTATAAGTGGTTTTACTCTCCCTCCTCCCATTTTTATGATTATACTCCTGATGTGCTACTAGGACATCCTCAATATTTCGCACATCGTCAACAAACTGCCATGTTGCTTAACTTAAGCTAGTATGAACATTCTAATATCTCTGACTACTATAATAATTATTTTGGGATCAGTCGGTAACTAGTCCCCTTAGCACTACAGGTTGCTCGGACATTAGCTTAGACAGTAGGACTGTCCTTCCAAACAAACATCTAGTTACACCATACACAAACGACATAGATCTTATTCAAATATATACATTTCATTCTTCATTTATGAACGTTTGGATAATTACCACCCGCTTACTTAACAAAATATCAACCCTATTAACTATAACTTTATTAACCAAATCCTTTTTAGTATTTGTCATATAATCATCGTGTTCCATATCAGTATCTGACTCAATTAGCCATTCGGGATTATGTGTTATATTGAGGCGCAAAAATATAGACAGGGTGGTGGCTGTCTAAAATACGTAAGTGTTTGGTTTTCGTCTAATGAAATCGATGACGAAATACTCAGTAAGGTATCAGAGTCTGTCTGCATATCAGTCAATACTCCGAACCACAGTTTACTTTAGATTAATGATTAACGACCATAATATTATAGTCAGTCTGTTTAGTGGTTTATTCGCTGACAGGGGTAAACCCCTGAATGACATTGAGGCAGACATGACCAACTCGGCTACTAATCATATGGAATCCGTTACCTTCACTTATGACGTTTGCAAATTAAACTGACTAAGTCGTTATGGCGACCATTCACTTCAAACTCGGTGGACCCAATTGGCCATTAATTTTATTAATATTGTTTAACCTTTAATATTAACAGCAGATAGATGAAATGCCTCATATATGCCGTCGATTTAAAACAGGTGATAGGACAAACATGCACAACAATGGGCCCATAAATATCACCCCAGTTATCTCTAGGATAATGGAAAAAAATAGTATGTCACCAAATGTCTGATTATTTACTCTCTGAAAAACTTATCTTCAATTGTCAACATAGTTTCCTTAAAACTAAGTTCTGCATGACTTGTCACTTTGAATTCTTTTATTTAGTCTTCATTAAACAAATCCTTGATCACTTGGTATTAGTAATGTACTTAGACATATCTAAAGTTTTTGATATCATTCATCACAGGCTTCTGATTAGCAAACTGTTGTTTTATGGAATATGAAATCCATTAACTGCATGATTAAACTCTTTTTTCGGTCATAAACATCAAGTTCTTAAAATAAACTCCACTCTGCTTCAACATTGGTAGACCCTATCTATACGCAAATGAACTTAAAATAGTGTAGTCATTTTCTCCCCAATCATTTGTGTACACATTTAGTGGCATCACTGATGAACTTAACAAGGTCGCAGTATTGTGCTTGAAATAGAAGTTTGATCCTTAAGCTTTCAAATGTGATTGGATATGTTATGGAAATGAGCCCTTCAATTTTGATCTCTCCATAATCGGTAGTAAGTTGTCTAGGCTTAAATCAGTAGTTGATTTAAGAGTTAAGTACTCTTATAATCTGACTTTTACAGAACAGATCAATAGGCAAATACCTAAGTCACATCGACTACTGGGTCGCATATTACGTTGTATTTATAACAATGATTTTCGTATTTTGCTATATAAAGTTTTTTTTCGACATTATTTTGAATACTGCAACTTTATTCTAGGTAATGTTTTTATTAAGAATAAACTCAGACTAGAGTCTGAGTTCATATTCATGAGGCTGATCGTACTTTTGACTATAAAATTAGGTGCACTAAGTTAGAACTAGATACCTTATGGAGGCGTTGACTTAAGTTAAACCTAATCGTCTTTTGTAAGATAATAAGCAAATTAGCGTTTTCATCATCTAGCACAATTAAGTTCTGGGAACCTTTCTGCTGTAACCTACGCAATTCAGATTCAAAAATAAAAATGTCACATTCTAAATCTGCTCTTAATATAAATTATTTTACAAATAACTTCCCGAGAATCTGGAACAGTTTGCCTCAAGCCGTTTGTACGACATTTTGGTAATCTCATCTCTTCTGATATCTTATTTAAGATGTTCACACTAGCTATTTTTCTTACTCCACTAGCAAAATAAAAGGGGCTCTGAACGTGTAAGCATCAAACATATGTCCTAGTCATATGTCAGCGTTCTTCTTTTTTAATACATTTATAAACAGAAAAACAAATACTAATTCTGGCCATTCATTCTATTAACTCCAAGATACTAGTTCTGTTGTTTTGTGTTCTCTCTGTTTTCGCCTTTTTTCTGGTTGTAGATGATTATTTACAGAGCAAGTATAAAACCTAATGGCACAATACTACTGGCGTTTCTTCAACGACCAAGTTCTAAGTACTTTCGGTCTTATTTCGCATATGAACATGCTCAATGATCCATTCTGCAAACTTCCAACTGATTTTTGGAATCGTAATGCATTGGTCAGAGAGCGCAATAAAGGAGACTCTATTTCATGTGGTTTTAATTTTATCCATCAAAGTAGATTGTGAGCAATAATAAGACTAATATAGAAAGCTGAATCACGCTACTGGTTATAAACATGAGTTTTGATTTGTAGGAACTTTTCTTCACAACTTGAAGTCGATTGTTGGTAGAAGAGTACAACCACTATAATAAAGGAGATTCTATTCCACGAAGTTTTAATTTTATTCGTTGTCAGTAGTGAGAAACTGTATTGAATACCTCACAAAAGTCTAGATATAATACGAAAACAATAAGTCTATTGTTCTTAAGTAGTCAAATAATTTTAGGTCGTTAGACATCAGGAAAGCATCTATATGAAACCATGTTCAACGTGGAAGATAGTAATTATTTCTGGAGTGCGTGAATGTATAGAAGTTATATTAATAGGTCTGTAGTTAGACAGATCTGTTTTTAGACAAGCTTTATGAGGAGAGATAGAATGTGCAGTCCTATACGCGTCTGGATAGTAGCTACAAGCTGTCAACATATTAAAAATTTTGAACAGTTGAAGTTGTATGTCCCTGTCATTGTGTTTAATGAAAAACGAGAGTGTGTTAACACTCCTCAGGCTGTTTTAGCATTATAGCAATTTTAAAATCTTGCTGATCTGTTCAGTGCATATATTAATTGTATGAAGCTTACAGGCTGATCGCAATGGTATTTCATGTGGTATACACGTAGAGTTAGATGAATAGGATTTAAAGAAATTTACATAAAATACCTCACACATAGATTTTAAACAGTAAACATTATTGTCTTTAGATACAAAAAAGAGATAATGGCTTTTAAAGAATCTAGACCTTTTTATTCTAGAGCTGGCATACAAAACTCTGTTATGTCTTGTCAGAGTATTTGTTGTATCTCAGCAGGGATGGCCGATATTATCAATTTTGTTATCCGCAGAGTTATGTCTTACAGCTAACACCCGAGCCTTGCTTTAATCGATTGCTCAGGCACAACAATCCAACTAATTATCAAAAAGTCAACTAGTCACTCACACGCATGTATTAGAATATCAATAAACCAATAATATACAAGATATATATGTAAGGTCTAGCCTTTGACTCATAAGTCTGTCACACTATATCAACCAATCATATGTCTTCTTCCAGATATGTCAGTATCGTTCTCTTCTTGTGAAAGTCATTTGGTTTCATTATTCCGAACGTCATTATATATGTGATAAATGGTTGTGAAAGGTGAAAAATTGCTAAAAATTTAAAACTGGGAATTGGACTAACAAAGTTCATTCCTTCGAGGTTTCCCTACAAAAGGCTAGTATTCATGTGAACACTCGGGAAAACACCATGAAACAACTTGGTCATAACAGTGCTAAGTGCTGGAACACAACGCTACCAGACTTCATCCAGGTCATCGCCTGAAGAAACGTTATGCAAGTTGACACTATTAATGAGTTAGGAACAGTGGGCCTAATTTCGAATCCTTACATTTTTCATGTGATACAGTAATAAATATTACACCTGCCACATTTTATGATGAATGTTTAAAATGAAAATTTAACGTCATTATGGTCGCTATTTGCCAAGGCATGAGTAATGATAGGAATTATGCCGCATCTAATGATACAATGTGGAATATTTCTGATCCTGATGAAAAACAGTAAGTTCGGTGTCCATTAGTAAAATTCCGTTGCTTAGACAAAACATTACGAGAGAGGAGTCTTTACTAAGACTCGACCTAACTCGATAGGTAAAAGTCACCAAATATTCATTAGGTAGAAAGCAAAGAGTATACTTGTTCGAAAACCTTTATTTTATAAAGATAAAGCTGATCAATATAGTACGTCAGTCTGTAAATGCAAGTCAAGTATTTTGCTGAAATTAACTGTGCCAATAGAAATCAACAGCAAGTCTTTTATGTAAAACTGGCTCTCTCCTGATATAAAAAATAAATTAAAAATGAATCCAGGATTTCGAGATATACAGCATCATGTAGCATGGCAAAAAGTCTTTTACATGTTTTTTGTAGGCACCTTGTGATATAGAATTACATTATTACTGAACACAATGGTATCGTCATCTAATATTGGCAAGCATTAACAACATATATACCGGAAAGACACTCGACCACGTGGCCTAAAATATATCATATATTTATTACCTGTAATCATAAAGTTGATTGTAGTAAGTCGGCTCCGCTCAAAGCGTTTCTAGCTAAAAAGTCACCAGGCCGTAAGATTCACGTTCAGCTGAGTTTGCATGAAAGAGTGTGTGAAATAAAGGATTGATTGTGTGTTTATTCACATGTTTGCAATTTTATGCATTATTCGTTCCACTTATGCTGTTATAGTTAACATTCAGTGCATTTACAATGAGTAATCTGCTTTGATGATCTGTTCTATTTTAGCTGAATTATGATCTGTTTTGTATATTCAATATTTAATTGTTGTTCGTTGAGTCGATTACCCAGCCAGTTTGGTTTTGCTTTTAATTTTGGCTTGATTATTTGGTTTGAACCCTGTTGACTACAATTTTGAGGGTTTGCATTCAACGTTAGTTGAAGAAAACAGTTATACTTGTAAGAATAGTATAACCACATCATTTGGATTTCATTGTCTTTTAGTTTCTAGTATATATTTATGCATGCATGATTGACGTAGAACTTGACACATTTGTGCATTGGTCTAGGTTGCTGTCAAGGAAGTTGAATATTGGTACCACTAAATGTTGTTTGGTTGTATCGAGTTCCATTGTCAGCGGCCATTGGTTCCGGAACGATTAAGCGAACGTTCTGTTACTGTCGGAGTCAATATTATTCAAAAACTATTGTTATTGTCATCGTTATTGTTATTGCTGTCGCTGCAATTGTATTCGGTGTAATTGGAGTAATTAGTCCTTTTTAGACGACTTGTCTTTATTTTTTCGGGTTTTGGGGATAATAATCAAGGTCGATACTCGATCAATTAGGAGCACTTAGTCGGTGGAGGAAACACAATAGTATTCTGAACTCCCGTATTTCGCTCAGTTGTAGCTTTTAGTCGGAAGATTTGACAGTTGCCATGATTTAAATGAGATGCAAATTTAACATTACATTATCAAAAGTGGAAATTACTCAATAATAACAATAACGAAAGCATGAAGTAGTCAGCACATAGTATATGGTCTAGGGGTGAAACAGATGGAGCGTATGAAGAAAGTAATGGAATAATTTTGAGCTCATGGTCTAATTTAAGGGAGGATAATTAGTGGATACATCTGCGCCACTAAGACTTATTTTGAGTCATGTCACTCAACGATTTTAACCACTGGTTACAATTTCTGTTTAGACACCAACCAGGTAATCTCCAGCCACCGACACCGCTTGAACAAACAAGTAGCGACTTCATGAACTGATGCTATGTTTAAGGTGGACCCCTCTAACTCTCTTTCGTAATGCTCCTATATTAGCAATCATCCACAACAGGGTAGACAATGGTTTAACGTTCGTAACACAACATAACCACCTTAGACGATGAAAATTCACAACCTCATAGACTGATTTACCACCTTTACTCAATATCCAGCGTCTAACCGTGTTATTGCTTACTCAGTGATCCCAGTCTTCTTTAAATATGAACGTTTTATATCCATACAGTGAAACGAAAGGAACTGCTGCGGAATATACTCTTTACTTTGTATAGAGACGAATATCTCACCTACGACATAGGTGACATGGGTTGGCGAAAACCAAAAGAAATTATCACGTTTGTACCGAGATGTAGTCAGTGACCAACTAGCTAAAACTAATCAGACTTCCAAGGTAAGTGAAATAGTCGATGTGTTCACCTACCTCATTCACTATCTATAGCTCACTTGTTGACAAAGATCAGCCCTAAAGTAAAGTTTTATTTCCTGGAGGAGAAAGGTTTCTTGAACATGGTTGCATTGGTAATTGTTGTTATCAGAGAATTCTAAATTTTATTTACGTCTTCGTCAATCAGAATGATGTCATCTGCATATTTCCGTTCAATTTAAAAGCAAAGTAGGGCAGTTACAAAAATGTTATTCGTTCAACATGACTTATTTGTAATTTTTAGTGTCCACTTTGTATTCATGAATAAGGCAAGCTACAGGAACATGAGTGAGTTAAAGGCCAAAAAGGTGCACTTGAAATTACCTGATAAAATAATCGATTCCACAGTCATCCTCAAAAAAAAATTTTGTGCCTAGCCCAGTCTTCATACTGTTCTTAATTTTAAAAATGAGATGATTAGTAGCTCTACAGTGATGTGTGATGTGTTTAGTCGTTGGGCTGCATCTTTACAGTTGTCCAATTAACTTTTTAGTTGTCACTGTAATGTAGTCTTAACTTCCTTATTTCTGAACTGAATTTTAACGGACTTTCTTGTAGTGTTCTAAATACCCAGTAAGGCGCTAGAAAATGCGTGTTTGTACTAGAGTATGTTTAGTATTTAAATATGCACTCCGGAAAGTTCAACAATCTTCGACCGAGCTCCTCTCACGATGACTAATTGAGATATAATCTGTCTGAGTCTATCGTTATGTAAGTTCAGGAGGTCGACATGTAGGACAATCACGCTCCTTAATTTTGAGGTTTGACATTGCTAGTAAGATTTTTAAAGTATAGTTGCAGCAAACGCTCGATGTTATCTATTCACTGAGCTAGCACACCCTAACATTTACCTAAATGCCTTTCAGACTGGTTTGAGCTATCTATTTAGGCGTTGTAATCACCAGCCATGAATATTAGATTTGAGTGTTTGGCCATATGAAGAAGTAAGAAAATTTACTGTAGAACTCATTTTTCACTTTATCCAGACTGTAGTCACTGAGAGTGTACGAAGAATACAATGAAGAGACAATTGCGTGTGTCCGTATCTTTTCGAATTTCCACTAAATTATTAAGGGCGGACGGCACACAGGCAATTGTCGGTTGGAAACTTTTCGGAAAGTGACTGTTCTGCTTTCATACTTAACAAAATGCCTACAACGGTCATTCAATTGAAGGATAGTGTTGCTACAAACATAGGGTGTTTTGCCTAGGTTTTTTATATTAACTGGGTGACTTCATGTGAATGACCACACTGGAATCCTGAATGCCAGTTTCAGAGTGTTATGATGCTAGAATTTTTGAGGGTTGCGTGAGCAAACGCTATATCTGATACTTGTACCTCAGACGTATACTGCAACTTGTTCCCTTCCCAGCCAAAAGCTATTACAAAAGGCTGAGCTTGTAGGAAGATTGTATTATGGAGCGAAACTGAGATGAGACTAGTGAACCAGCAAACCAGTGAATTGTATTTGCAAATACATCGATTTTCATATCAATCAATTTACAATGATTATTCATTAAGTGAAATCAATAACATTTTATTAATACAATGAAATACTGTCAACTGTATTTAAGAGTAGAACTCACATTGAAATAAAATAATTTATGAAAGTCTACAAATCAATCTTATAAAAAAATCAATACAGCTTCTTTCATCTATATAGTCAACTATTGTATTTTTAGGGATTATGAATCCCTAACACCTCCCCCTTGTTAGTAGCGCACTGCTTTGGGATTCACTTATAATCGTACTGTCCTTTCGCCGGCATCGTTCGGACCTTCTAATTGGTAGTAATTTTGGTTTAGGAGTCTTATTTATTTGCTTGTTTTCATAATTGGGCAAATTAAAAGTGTCCAATAAAATATCCAACGGCATTGTTGTTGTTGTACTCGGTTCAGACACTTTTCTCTTGCGTACTTGGTAAAAATATCTCATCCATTTGTCTTTTCTCACAGTCACTTCATACAACACCGTCCCCTGCCTTCTTGTCACATATCCTTCTATCCATTTATTCCCTTGATCCCGGTAATCCCGAAGCGAATCCTGGCGTACCAACTTCGAATCCTGGGGAGTTTGTGCGAGTTATCGGGTATCTCTGTGGTAGCATGGCGTAATGAGTTGTCTTCAACTCGCGGTTCATCAAGGCTTCGGCAGATGATGCCTTATTAGGAGTAGCATCATTTCGTGTTGTGCGATAAACCAACAAGAAGCTTTGTAGACTATCAACAACCCCCTCCCCTTTTGATTTCAACAGTGCCCTTTTGAATGTGTCGACAAAACGTTCAGCCTGTCCATTAGACTGTGGATAGTAGGGCGGTGACCTTAGGTGGTTGAGTGCTTGACACCGACAAAATTCTTGAAATTGTTCCGACGTGAGCTGAGACCCGTTATCTGATACCAATGTGTCTGGTACTCCATGGCGCGAGAAAATCTCCGTCAGTATTTGTAAAGTTCTATTGGTAGATGGTGGCACTACGGGAATAATTTCTATCCATTTTGAATAGACATCTACTAGTACGAGATATGTGATACCATTTATTGGACCAGCGAAATCTATGTGTAAGCGTGTCCATGGTTTTTCTGGTTCTGGCCAGGGTACTGGGTCTATTAATTTACTCTGTTTGGCAGCTAACTGACAATAGTAACAGTCTTTTACGAAGGTGGTGATGTGCTTGTCCATTTTTGGCCAATATGCGAAGCCTCGTGCAATGGATTTCATTCGCCGCACCCCGGGATGTCCAATATAAAATTGACGCAAGACCTTGGTTTGCAGAGATTTCGGTATTACCACACGCTCACCAAATATTAGGCAGTCATCGACAATGCAGAGAGAGTCTCGTCGGCAAAAGAATTCTTTCTCATCATCATCTAAGTTTTTTGGCCACTTGGTTGTGATAAATTGTTTAACTTTCTGAATTATGGGGTCTCTGAGCGATTCTTGTTTAACATAGCACACGGTCACTGGCAACTGTCGAATGGCACTGGAATAAGTAATTTACAGCATAATCCTTGGTGGATAACGTGGCAATTACTGACTCCTTCAGTGTTTGTTGATTGTTGGCTTATCAATCGTGATAAAGCATCAGCATGTCCAAACTCTTCTGTTCGACGAAATTGTATTTCAAATTCATATCCTAATAGAATTAATGCCCATCTCTGCAAGCGGTTAGCTCTATGTACTGGTACGCCAGATTTTGATCCAAACACAGTGCGTAGTGGTTCATGGTCCGTTAAAAGAGTAAATTTACGGCCATATACATATTTGTGAAAACGTTAAACAGCAAATACCAAAGCTAGTGCTTCTTTTTCTATTTGGCTATATCTTCTCTCAGCTTGAGTTAGTGCACGGGCAGCATGCATGATTGCTTTTTCTTTTCCATCAGGAAATACGTGGGATATGACTGCGCCTATTCCATGACTTAAAGCATCGGCCGCTACTATGATTGGTAATTTTTGATCATAGTGCGTTAGTAGCATGTTAGAACTCAGTGCAGACTTCAGTTTGCGAAAAGCTGAATCACATTTCTCGGTCCAAGTCCACGGTATGTTCTTTCCAAGCAGGTGGTTTAGTGAGTGACGAATCTGATGTAATGATGGAAACAAAAGCTGAGTAGTAACTGATCATTCCAATGAAGGATCTAAGTGAAGGGACATCTGTAGGTGGTGGCATTTGTTGAATAGTTCGAATGTTTTCCGGATCTAGTCGGCGTCCCCTTTCATCAAAAATGAATCCTAAGTATTTTACTGACCCCAAGAAAAATTGACATTTTTCACGGCGGAGCTTGAACATATTTTCTGAGATTCGTTGTAGAACTGCCTCTACCCGACTTTGAAGTTCTGCAGGTGATTTGCTGACAACCGAAATGTCATCTAAATATACTGCAACTCCTTTGATATCAGAAAAAATCGTGTCCATCAGCTTTTGAAAAATAGCCAGGGCGGTATTCTGTTGTATTGAAACAGACCGCAGTGTATTTATCGTCAGAAGGTTTCGGCATTCGGGCGCAATTTCAACTTGTAAGTATGCGTCAGCGAAGTCGAGTTTTGCAAAATAACAACCACCGTTGAGAATAGTAAATAAATCATTAGGTGCTGGAAGTGGGTAGTGGTGTTCTTCTAAGGCTGTATTGAGACCTGTTGAGAAATAAGCACAGATTCGTATAGATCCGTTAGGTTTATTGATAACGGCAATAGGAGCTGCCCAGTCTGAGTAAGTAACCGGGGTTATTATTCCTTGCTGCTGCAATCGTGTGAGCTCTTCATCAACTTTTGCCAGGGATGCATAAGAAACAGGTCTTCTGGGTCTGAACACTAGTAACGCGTCTTACTTGAGTTTTAGTGTTGCTTGCATGGTTTTGCAGTAACCCAGTCCAGACTCGATAACATCAGGAAATTTTTGTGGCAATTCATTTGAGGAGTTCATAGACGGAATAGATTCAACATGATTGCAAATACAGTTGAAAAGTCTGTCTGCCAGATGAAGGCTATCAAACCAGTCTAGACCAAGGAGATTTAAATCAGTGGAAGTGATATAGCATGTTCTAGTGAAGCTTATATCACGAAACGAAACAGAGCATTGAAGCTGTCCTATTAATGGTAGTTTACCTCCACATGCACTTATTACCTTCTGTTGCATTCGCTGAATTCTGGGTTTTCTAAGGGAACTCCAAGTTTTCTGTGACACTATCGTTATGTCTGATGCTGTATCTATCTGTAGGCGTACCGGCTGGTCGTTAATTAGTGGAGTGATGAATTTTCTTTCTACTGGTCTCGTTATCTTGTAAGTTGCCGATAAGCTCAGTGGTTTAGCTCGACTACTAGCTTTAGTCTTGATTTTTGGATTGTCAAGCTTCCGATTTCGACAATAGCCGTCCTTATGCCAAACTGCTTTACAACGGCGGCACAGATGATGCTTGAATTGGCAAAACTTGACGAAATGTTGTGCTCCACATTGCCAACATGGAGAGGGAGGAATTTTCATTGGCCGGGGAGGAAGACTATGTTTGTTTGTTGACTGTGATGGATGCATGGGGGCAGTTGGGTATTGTTTTCGACGAAGTGCGTTAACTGAGCCGTTATGACCGCCAGATTGAATGAGTGTGGTATCCCTTTGTAAATTCACTAGCCGTTGATATTCCTTTGTGATATCGTTCAGTGTCAGTTTAGGGTCTTGTTCCAGACAATTCAACAGTCTCATTCTAATGTCAGCGAATTCGGATGATTGGAGACTGCAAATAAATATCAATGATTTAAATTGATCTTCCGTCATTGATTTTAATTTGAATCGTTTGCATTCTCTATTCACAATACCTACGTGAGTTAGGAAATTGTCCGTTTCATTCATAATTAATTTAAGGCAACGGTACCGAGTATTAAATAATGAGGAGGTATCACCAAATTGTTGACTAAGCGACCTACATGTCTCGTCGAATGTCCTATCCCTTGGATTTTGTGGTAATATGAGGTTACAGTATTTGTCCAATTCTGCTGGACCACGTTTGCGAAGTAACAAGTGAACTTTCCAGGCATCGTCCTGAGCAGCAAAATCAAATTTAAAGAGATCTTCATGTGTCAAAAGTAATATTTGCATCAGGATCATAATTGAATTCGACGATACTGTTAGCGAGCGCATCTACTGAAGGTACAGCACCGAAAGCAGGGACAGATGATGATGCATTGGATACAGTCTTTGAGTCTATTAATAATTGCATTATTTTCATTTGTTGCTCCAACAGCATATCGAATTTAGTTGAATCCGTTTTATTCTTTTTTTTATATCAATCAATTCACAATGATTATTCATCAAGTGAAATCATTAACATTTAATTAATACAATGAAATACTGTCAACTGTATTGAAGAGTAGAACTCACATTGAAATAAAAATAATTGATGGAAGTCTATAAATCAGTCTTATAAAAATCAATACAACTTCTTTCATCTAGTTAGTCAACCATTGTAATTTTAGGGATTATAAATCCCTAACACCTCCTCTTTTTGAAAAATAAGATAATGACGGTGCTCCGTGCATTCGTTTGATTCTTAATGCGGTTTGTACAACTACAAAAATTATTTAGAAAGAAAAGGAAAACATGATTAATTACAAATCACGTAAACAACTACTATCTACCACTGCTCTCCTCCTCCACGGAATGTACGTAACTTACATTAATGACGAGGGATTCTAATATTTTAACTGGGTAGGCTTTGTAGGATTCGTACATTGAATGCACAAATGTAAAGTTTAGAGCGTGGTGTTAGTATATATAGGACATTATTCCGTGGGTTCAAATCGTTGGCATGGATGACAGAAAGAAGCTTAAGGCTAGGATCAGGGCTTGAAGGTGGGAGCAGGATGAATAATAGGAATAAAAGAAGTTTATTTAAAATGGCGTTGATCTTGTTTGCTGTTAGAAGTATAAGGGTAGTTATCTTTTCACGTTCGCTTACATTGTGAGAGGGTTTTCCTGATATGCCTAAAAAATTAAAAGGGTTAGAGTTGGTCCTGAAGACCATGAAGCGCGACCGCAGTGCCCAAGAAGCAAGTGTTTAAGGCGGAACACAGAAGGCCTTTATGAGAGTAATTTTTGTCGTTGTACCTTCGTGATTGTTGGGGCCTTACTCCCGGAGACAAAAATCTGTAATAGTTAGGTGAGGTGTGCATTTTCAGTGTTGACATTCTTCAACATGCAGCATCGCTTTCATGTTGGTTGTCTGAGGAAAACACTATAGCTAACGTCACCTCTCTAAGTGCAGCTAACAGTATCACACTATTCTGAAGCTACAGGTTTGTTGATTTCAGCCTTATTTGGCTGTTTAACCTTAAGGAACAATTGTTTCAGCTAATTTATAACTCATCTACGAATAAGTTATTTGTGATGAAAGAGAAAATAAGTCAAAAATGTCAGTGAATTATTTTAGGATGTGACACTATCACCCCTGTGCGTGTGAATGAATGGTTTGCGACCCATTAAGCAAAACATTATCAGTTGAAAAGATGTATTACTTGATATTCGTAATTCAGGCTGTCAGACAAAGTTGTAGATTACACAAGGGGAAAGTGTGGTAGAGAAATAACAATCTATTATATAAAAACCATAAAACTTGATCTCAATAGGTAAGCATATACTTATATATTGCGAGGCTGTGGCATATAGTCATAGGTTTTCATTTTCTAAGACAACAGAGCAAATTTGAGGATAATTTTCTAAATTTGGGTATCTTATAAAAGAGTGCAGTTTAGCAAGCAATCATCTAGTCTGAATATATAGAATATATTCCTGAAGTTGTTTAGATTAATTTTATTTACAACACAGACAATAAAGATATTCCGTGACAATCTAAATTTTTTATATTGTGGCCTCCTATTGTTTTAGCTAGTATTAGCAAGAAGTAGCATGTTTGTGTAAATTCACTGATTAAAGAAATCGATACAACCTGTTTACTTTCTTTCACATTATGGTGAAACATGAAAGACGTAGGAACAAGGGGAGGAGCTGACATAGCTTCACATCACCATCTGGTAGTGGTTAAAATGAAGTTGAAGGCTAAAGATGCACTGAACAACTAAAATAACATTGTTATAAAAGTTTAAAACATTCGTTTTTCGAAATACTTAAAAGCTCAACGATTTCAAAATAAGTCTCAAACATAAGCTCCAGGCATTTTATAATCTACCAAACACTGGAACTTCCATTGAGGCTAACCAAAAAGAGATTGAGAAAACAATGATTGCAACATATCAGGAGGTTCGGAGTCGCAAGGAACAACAATATGCAAATGGACTTCTATTAATACTCTGAATAACATTCGAAAAATGATGGGCAGAGAGATAACAAATAATAACAGCCAAACACACAGGTAGAATACACAGAAATCAGTAAAAAAGTAAATAGAAGCATTAGGTCGGATAAACGAAAATATATGGAGTACCTAGCAATAACTACGGAGAAACCTGCAAGAAAAGGAAACATAAGGCATCTATAGGATACAACGAATAAGCTAGCTGGGAAATTCAGTAAGCCAGAACGGTTATTTAAAAACAATTATCGCGAAGTAATCGCTGTGATGCAAGAACAACTAAACAAGTGAGTAGAGTACTGTTGAGGACTCTTGAATAGAACAGCCTCACTGAACCCAACAGTCAAAGAAGCAGCAACCACGAATCTTCCCATAAACACCAACCCATCAACAGTTGATAAATTAACACGACCATCCGACAAACCAAGAGTGGCAAATCGGCAGGGTCAGACAACACATCAGCCTAGTTAGGCACTGAAGTCAGATTTAGAAGCAACTGAAAGATACTCCACATTTTTTTTCGGAAAGATTTGAGAGAAAGATCAAGTACCAACAGATTGAAAAGAAGGGTACCTTATCAAGATACCAAGAAAAGAAGATCTTAGCAATTGCGAAAGCTACAGATTCATCACTCTTCTCTCGATACCAGAAAAAGTCTTTAACAAAGTGTTATTAAATCGAATAAAAGATTTCATCGACGCCCGACTTTGAGTTCAACAGGCTGGATTAAGGAAATATCGATAATGTTTCAATCAAATCGCTACTCTTCGACTGGATGTTGAACAGTCGATTAAATGGAACTCACTACCCTACATCAACTACCTTGACTACGAAGAAGCATTCGACAGCATAGATGGTAAAACACTATGAAGTTATTATGACGTTATCAAATAAATAATCAACATCATACCGAATTATTACGACGGATTACACTGCAATATCGTGCACGAAGGTCAGCCCGCACATCGTTATCAGTTCTGTGATTATTCAGTACAAATTATTAACATTGTTCAACTTATTTCCTTTTAGTAAGTTCCTAGTGATGCGTTGTTTTTCACTGAGGTTATTAAGGCCCAAATTATCCCCTGAACAGGTCAACTTTCAAATTGAGCATTTCTTTGTGTGTATGTTAATAGTTGCAGCATAATAAAACGTGTACACAGAAAGCAATATTTACGTACTGGAACAACGTGAACAATAGATACATGCTTAGAAAGTATAACTAGATATCCAGTACAATAATGCTGTTATTAAACATTTTAACTGAAATTTACATTCATAAATGCACACTAGTATTTGTCGAAGATTATTATAACGTGTACAAATTTCGCGTGAGAGTAAGACTAGTGTTAGAAAACCCGCAGGCTCGACATATAGTTGCCAATGGCGACACAATAAGATCGTTTTCTGAATCAAAAAAACATGTCACTGTTAATAAACTAAATCGCTGTCTTCGTCGTCACTAGTAAATGGCCAGCACCGTAGATTACATTTATATATGTTCATACACTGAACTCTTTGGATAGCAAACATAAATTATATGAATTATTCATTGTCTAATAATTTATTATAACGAAATGCATGTCCGGATCGTACAGTATAACAACTTGTCTCTCAAGCTATAACTGTCTATGTATGGATATGATACATAGTTTAAATTACTGGAATTATTTAATGCAGATTTTAGCATTTTATATCTCTTAAAACTATACCATCATACCTCGGTGACCATGTTTAATTTACTGAATATTTTTTGCGAGTTCAGTACAATTCTTCAATATCCCTTTTACTTATATGTTTGTTGTTATTGTTGTCACATGCCACGCAGACTTCTTCCTAACTCTTTCTAGATCAGAACTGTGGGAGCCTGTATTTCTCATATCTCTCTCTCTTTAAAGTTAAAAATCCATTGCTTCGGCCGCTGGATCGCATCATTTTTTAGTTTATGGAACAGAAGCAGGTCTCGTGATACCATGGTAAAGATCACTGTCAGATATGTTGAATTCACAGGAAGTTTAACAGCCATCCACGTTGTTGTGTTTCGTCGTACGATTTTGATCTAAGTATCATAGAAACAATGTAGTCAGTTTGTCAGTGATTGATTCTGTTGATGGCCCATATATTAACATGAGAAAGGCTGTTCCAAGTCAACACTGGGGCTAAAATCATGATATTTTCACTAACACTGAATAATGTCAAACACTACGACCATATCTTAAGTCCACAACCTGCTAATAAATGTATCATCGTATGTTGCGAGAAAAGATTTCCACCATTAGGTTTCAGATGATGCGCCACTTTAACCTGAAAGTTTTTGTTGCGGGTGTGCTTTGTCGATTAACAACACTGATTGTTCTAGGCCATTTTGAGTAATTTGAAAACGCAAGCAACATTAATTAACATGCTTTAATAAAAATATGTGTATATACAAGGTGCTTCTTTGGAAACTTTGTCGGTGGATCCTTTGATCACACCACGACGGTGCCAATGTTCGAATATGCAAATAATGCGTCACTTTTCAAGTCTACTCCAAGCTACATATTGCAATGAAGATCTGGAGTATGATATTATTATCCATATAATTAATAAAGGTCTTCCATATTTTCAGCCTCATTGACCAGAAATGACCCACAATCAAGTAAGCAAAAACTCACAAAATGCTGCTTTTAGGCATGGTCCTCACCACTATACGTGGTGTCTAAAACGTTTTCTTGGAAGTAAAGACATGTGGTGAGTATGGAGCATATTCAGCAACGTTTTTAATGTTTACACAAGTATGACATAATCGTCAATTAAGAAAACGGTGAATCTGTTAATCATTTACTTTAATTCAATAATACTCAGTTCCAAAGTAATTTATTTGGTAGATAGCTCACGACGATACATCTAGAGATCAAACATTTTCGATATACACTTGAAGGAGTAACTTTCATTATCTTTACAGATCACAGGGCAATAACACAGTCACTTGTTGCAAATCACAATGAGCTACACAAGTTGCTGGAATCGTGTTCGTTGCTAACACTACGATAAGTACTGTTTGTCTCAAAAGTGATAAACAAATGTGCATTTTCGACGTCGAAGACAAGTCCAGTTATCAGAATATTCATGTGTTATGACGCAAGTGTTGAGGTGTGGGTGGCCGAATGCCAATTACTAGTGCCCAGTTGGTTATTGCGCGTCTTCCCTGTGCCCACTTAGTCCCAAGCCGAAATGAGATGAATGCGAGCCAATAGGTCAGCCAGACAGAATCGAATCTATATTTCAAGCATTCTTATATATATACATGAAGTCAGACCACACAGCAATCCAATTAGAAAATTAACATGAATACAGAACGAGGAAAATAGTGGTAGTGAATAGGAACATCTTGCATACAACTAATTGACGGTAGTCCATAACAACAGACAATATAATAACAGTAATTATGCTAAACGAGAGGATAGGGCAAGCGGAGCGTAACAATAATAAAAACAAAATGTTTACATTAAATGAAATAGTGTTCTCAAACACATTTCTAAAAGTTTGTTACCCATCTTTGTGGTCCGACCTAACATCATGATCTTGAAAACAAATGGCGTATTTCATAATCTCTGGTATCTAGCTATCAACGCAACCGCCAAGTTGATTGTAGACAGATTTATTAGTTTAAACATGGATCATGATGTATTGAATTAGACTAAAACATGCATACTGTATCAAAAGTCGTAAGTGTACAGAAATTTAATTTTACCTCCATGAACATTCTTAATGAAAAATGTTGGAGTTCACTATGTACACGTAGATAAAGCTGAAATTCTACCCCATTTAATCAAATGTACACACATTCTAAAGTGTAGTGATCAATTTACATAGTATCCAATAGCCGTACTACTGAACAACACAGCTGCTTTAACAGTCACTAGGTAGCTTGTTAGTCATTGAATGTCAATTTGTTGAGAATCAGAAGCTGTAACCACTAGCCTAGGTGTTCATTTCCAAAGCCGATTATTATAGCAGCTTACAGTAACACTTGGAACCAGGAGAATCGGAATTAAAACCTACTATTCTTCAGATGATTTACTACTTAAAGGATTACTCCGTAATTTTAAGGCTAGTTTCGTGTCTCCCAGAAGTTATTGTAAATGGATTGAGAAGCTCCCATTGATGTGACTTTCAATACGGTCAACAGTAATGTAAGACAATGTTTGTTGTACTAAGTAATCGGCACTATGTTTGCCAGAGGAGTAGATAATGTACTACTAGAGCTTATCGACTGAGTACAACCACTGTAAAATCACACGGCTAATTTAAGACCAACCGCTACTAGAACTCAGAGATCGATTGCATTTTCGCTACATAAGCTAGAATATTGCGCCTATGTATTCACTTGAAATTTCCGTGTTCTTCGTTATTTACAACCTCTGTATTTAAATAAAATTAGAACCGATTTAAACTTTTTACTGCGTACAATCAAGAGGTATGAGAGTAACGCAAAAATGTGTCGCAGTGCTAAAGTGTCTATGTCCGAGATCGCCTTTGCACAAATGTAAGGTAGCCTTCACGAATGGTGACGCCTAAGATCATTAAAACAATACTGATGGAATCAAAGCTCATATGATTTAAAAGTAGTGCAGTATTCTGAAAATACAAAGATGTTATTTAATGTGCAGCTGGTCACTTCTAAACAGCATGATAATTTACTATTTACAACTAATAAATCTATCTCCTATTCATCTAGGTAATAATGCTCTAACTTCGACGTAAACAGTAAACTTTTTCAAACGAACTTCATCATCTTCATACATTGAATATTGTCATTTATGTGGGAGTTTTTATTTGAAAAATACTTGTCGGTTTTGTCATGCACACTGTCGCAGATGTTGGGTACTAGGTCATTAGAACAATTCGCAAACGTCCAAGTCTCTATTCTAGAACCAAATAATCTATTTCAAACCTTCCTTTCATTCCTAAAAAAACGTAGTAATAGCTAATTAGGTGCTGGTACCGAATATTACAGCACCATTGATTGTTGCAAAGAAAAAGCTGTCTGTAAAAGCTGTTCCACTATTACTCCTTTCTCAATGCTGTCTCATTTAAATGAAATATAATCGCGGTCTTTTATCATGATGCCTTCATTACTGACTATTCATAGTGATTTATTACTGCAAATAACTCCTCGGTAATACTTGTATCGTTATGATGTTGCCCGTTAACTGGGATGACTTGAAATGCATATCGCTACCTAAAAATGAGATGCATCATTATCAAACTGTTTCTTACATGATTTCCGCGAAACAAAAGAGATTTTATCGCACATCTCCTGGTGTGTCACTTTCAATTTAATGTAAACAAATCACAGTTCATTCATGATATTTCCGTTACACCACAAAATATTCATATAACTATCAACTTATCCTAACAACTTCTTGCCTATTCATGTTGAGTGTACGAAGCAATACTCAACAAGTTCTTAGAGTATTGCTGCGATTGACACGTTTCGTAGCCTTTATTGGCAAAAATTAATCGATTGTAGACTATTCACAAGTATACACGCTCATGCCAGATAATAACCCAAAACAGTTGGACACTGAAAAGTCGAAGCTACCATACAAAACATCTGCTGGTTTCATATTATGATGTATATACTCACGCCTAAATAAGCCTTCTTTACTGATAAAGTAGATGGCATAGGCAATTGAGTTTCATTCTTGGTGTCATCAACTATATCACGAAAAGCAGAATTACATCGTCATTAACTAAAATCTTACTATCAGTAACCAAGTGGTTACCGCAGAGTAGAGTGGGATATAAATTCGTAATGTCAGTGGTATGGAACTACCAATGTTCCACAACAACCTCACGCATTATTTAATGGTCCTCGAGCTAATGCCATTCTTTAGGGAAACCTATGCTTGGCCTTTTATTTTGTCTATCACTGACATAATCGGTAAATACTTGGTAACTGCGACTAAATCACATTTCGTATTTTGTCTAGATTCGTATAATTTTTGCCACATACAAATCTGACCGCTTAACAACCAATTCTGTGTGCAGGGTTCTTTCTTATTTAAATTATGAGATGCAATCTAAAACTATGCACCATGCATGTAATACTCAGGTTACAGTCATATTGCTTCCACGTTGCTAAGGTGCAATTTACTTTTATTACACGTTCCTCTTTGAAATAACTTGAGAGAATAGCAATGTGTTTCTTTAGATAGAGCAACATGTTTAGTAGAGGTGACCCAACTAAAAGCTTTACTTATGTAGTGAGAATGAGTCTTAAGAATTCAGAGTGCGAAGTATATGAAGTTCCTAATTAATAATTCCTTGATGTACACACACTACTCATACTCGCATACAGAAACAACTGGGTGAACAGAGTGTTTGTAGGAAATGGAGGATTATATTTGAGAGGTATAAGCCAATTTCAGTAAACAATATGAAATGGATAAATAATGGATGCTTGGACTAAGATTTAATTATAACCAATAAAGAAGAAATAGCACAATACCAGAAAATCAAAAGTTATAGAGCTCTTAAGTAACTAAGAGAATGCTTGAATTTCCAAAAAACATACTCACCACTCATTTGAAATGTAGACTGATATTCAATGTAAGCTCAGAGATCATATACTATACGTGAGATACGAGTTGGAACATAATATTCCAGACAAGTAAATCATTTCCAACTTCCATGTCTCTATTTGTGTTAGTTCTGTACAGGATACACACGATAATTATAAATATAATTAATGAGGTTTCAGAAATAAAACTCCCCAAGTAATCTTGACCTACTTTCTTCATTAACTAAGCGTGGGATCAGTGATTCAATAGGACCACAAAACAGTATAAGCAATGTAATTAATCAGCAGTAATTATATTTATATTTAAAAACTAGCACAAAAATAATCTAATCTTTTTCTCACTACACAACTATTTACACCAAAAAGGAACAAATGGTGGAGATTGAAGAAACATTCAACAATTATAACACTTCTACTTATTTTGTAACTGTATCACAATTTCCATGCAATTTATTGAGAAGAATAGAGATGTTTTTCAACTTCAAATTTGTATCTTTAGGCATACCCATTGAACGATTACGAACCTGTTAAAAAAGTGGTGTATATATATAAAAAATCTTGGATAAATAACTAATTTCCATGACGAAATATGTTTTTACTCCCTACGTAAATGCACCAATCTTAAGAAAACGCGATTTAATCATCAAGCTTAATGTTTTTATAAAGTTGACCTTCGATAATAAGGCAGTCAAACCGAAATACGTAGGGATGAAATTCCAAACAGAATCTTCTAATTAATATTTCACTTCCAGAACCATATGATTCAAAAAGAAGGTAAATAGATGTTTACATTTTGAGATTGACTTCTTCCTTAGTTACATTTCTTACTTTAAAGTAAATCAGAAGTAGTTAATTTAACTGATTGCCACAGTAGCCTGCTATCAACATCAAATAGCAGGATTTGTTCTGAATTTCCAAACTTGAAGCTAAATTGTATAAATCATTGGTGACATTAACATAGAACATCTGATTGTGATGATCAACTGAAGTTTCAAATCTAGATTAATAGTGATATAGAATTGCAATCTTAGTGAAAGTTGGTACTATTGAATTAATCTCATACAGTGACTACATTATCTAAATTTTCCACTACTAGCATATTCACTTCTGGTATGTATAACTTGGTTGTAGAAGTAACAAATAACTGAAATTAACCAATACATAGAGCATCAGTTTTAATACATAATTCATTTACCTGAAAATAAAAGATTGTCTACAATTTAACGAACGGAAACTATTATGAAACGGATGCCAACAAATGTAGCATAATTCTGAAGTGATAACATTCTAATCCATAAAATAATGAAAACGATGGTGCTATTATCACGAGGAACTATTTGATCTGAAATCGCTCTGACAAAGAATCACGCACTATTGATACTTTACTTAGTCTTAATCATTACTCTGAATATCGTTTGGTATCAACATTGTTGTCAATAAATAAATCATTCAGAAAACTGAAGCAAACGCAACTAGTTATTTGCATAATTTATAAACTTAGTGCAAGTATAGTAGTCAATAATATAAGTTTTTAAGAATGAATGTTACTATGAAATTCGAACTAAGCTGTGAAACTACTGCTCTGTTTTACGGAAGGATGAGACATCTTTCTAGGCAGTGCACACTAATGACACAACAACAGATCAAACATACGGTTTTAGTATTCAATATCATCTTGAAACTACTAAGTTGAAATTCGACAGTAAATTGTAACATCAATCAATAAGATGAACTACTAGCAAAATATGATTAAATACATGCATGCCAATATAGAGATCGTACTCACTTGAATAGCTTCAAAGGGTTTAACTAATCTCTGAGAGTAAATATTTTGGATCTCGAAATCATCAAGATAGCTAATAAGAAGAGCCCATGTACTTCCAGGATCTAGAGTCCATATAATTTCTATGCTGGACATAGAAGCCTATATAAAGATATATGTATGAAAACATAAAAATGAACTACTCTACAAATAGTATAATAACGTTTTATTTAAACATAAGCATGAAATATATACATAAGCATAATATAAACAAAGTAAAATGTATTTAGAAGTGTTTCGTTCTCTGAGCTGAACTGTTTAGTTGAAGAACTTTAATTGTCATTCTAGATAGCATCATCACCATATACAAAGCCAGTAGAAATAGGTCTTTAACTAACCGGAAACATTTTTACAATCAGAATTATGTACATCAAAGGACATGAAAACAAAAGATAATGCATGCATCATGCATAAGATGAATTATAGCCCTTGTTTTCATCGACGTAAATAACAACTAACTGATAAACGTCACACAAGTTACACCAATGAATGTGGACATAAGTCATACAGAGAGAAAATTCTCAAATAATAGACATAAATAAAACCAGGAATTTTCTAAAAACATTAAGCTTTGGTCAATCAATAACCAATAAAATCAACAACAAAATGGTCAGCCAACTGCCCAGAGGGAAAGGCAATCGAAATAAGCAGGCAAACAACGAGGCACCAACTAGTAATTATAATCAAACACCCCATTATGGAAACAAGCTGCTGTTTACAGAGATAATGAAAGCTCCACAACGAAACAAACTAGCTTAAGGAAAACAACGCCTCATTGAGTTCAAAATCACCTCTATCATCTCAGAAGGTAAATCTTGAAGAAAAACTTCCCAATAAGAAAGTAATTCAAAGTAATAATTAACCAATCTTTCAAAGAGACAAAAGCATTCAACTTCATTTAGCTTTTGTCCTTCTAAATACATGGCGTACAATGTCAATGATGCTACATTAAACAAAAAATGACATTTTACCTGTTGCAGTCCTTCAGGCTGTAAATCGTCTAAATACATGACAAGTACACCGATTACAGGTCTCAGTGATTGTGATAAAATTCCAGTCTAAATAAAATAGATATAATTTATGAATGTATTCACCTACTTCTCTACAAAAAGGTCCAAGCTCTCTAAGCAACCGATTCTGTACACGATAAGATGTGAGATACTTGTATGACTGTGATGCTGATGCACTACAAAACAAACAAACAAACAAACAAAATACCTAAATACTTCATAAAAAAATCCTCACATGTAGACAAACTTTGGGGAAAAATTAACTATATTCTGTTGAATGTGATAATACAACAGTTATATGATAAAATACTAGAATCCATTCGCAGACACGGTCATCGACTTCGTAGTTTACATACCCGACCGATTGTAGTTGGACAACCACTTAAGCTAGAAAACATTTAACAACTCCATTGTCTTAGTATTTCACACATTTGTCGTATGAATACACGAACCGCCCCGCTTTCCCCCCTCCACAAAATACTAAACCCAGGAATTTCATACTCCGTAGAAATGGCTAAACGATCAGATTACTAAGCGGACATTCAGTGCTTTACATTTTAACTTTAACCAATGTTGTGCAACCATTTGCCTAGGATCGATCCATGATTTACAATATAAAACTAAACAATCCCCAAAAACCACGTACACTAGGCGTGGTCAGTTGGCTGTCGAGGCTGATCGAATGAATTTTAGGTGGAACCATCAGTATTACTAAAACAAAAACAGTCACTTGCGCATATAATTAACTGTTAGTACCAGTTATTTACAGCTAATTAGTCCACCATTATTAAATTATGGAACATTCAAATAAGCTAAACTTTGACGGAAATATCAGAAAGATATACATTCCCTGAGTTCCATTTAACTCACAATTCAAATATCCTTCATAACAGATCAAAGTAGTTTACACAAAAACAATACCACGCATAATATCAATATTTATATGAGCACAACAAAGTTATCTGAAGACTGCTTCAGTCAACTAGCTATTATAGTTGAAAATGACAATCTCCAAGTATGTTGTCATGGATTGCTTAATGTGATGTTTTCATCTATGATTTGTATAGATTAATAAAAAAACAGCTGCATGTGAATACCAGGATCAGCAACTTATGTTTATTACATGATGAGATTGGTTACTAACCTTACAGAAGCGCCTCGTGTCAAAAATAACACTAAGGGAGGTATTATTTCAGATGATGCACGTTGTCGGATAAAGTTTCCAGCGACCTTCGACAAAACTGTTAAAAGATCAAATGCCTGTAATAAAACATGAAAAAAGTACACTGAAATATGCAAATTTTGAGGTTTTAAAGGATTCCTAGGTTATTTACACCAAAAGTCAAACTGAGTCAAGCGACCGTCTGAAACCTACTTGATGGTGTAGAGGTTATTTCCTAGTTAAGCCAATAAAACTAGATAAGTGTATACAGTTTCGTTTATATTTGAAACATTTAGCTAAATAATAATATGAGATAACGTTAGATGTACCATCGGATGTTAACGTCGAGGTTGATAATGTAATTCAATTATTGTTGTCTAAAGTACAGAAAAAAATTTGTAGGATGAATAAATGTAACAATATCGAGAAGTATAATCTAGATAAATTAACTGTTGGCAACTATTTCTGAATTTTGAAATGTCACTTATTCTAACTTCTGGGGAGCAATTATCTCGAATAGTAGTATTGAAGGTTACTTAGAACACTAATGATAGATAATTTGGAATAATTTGTAAACTCATATTCCATTCTATTATAACTACTTTTACAACTTCTCTTATGGCATCAAACAGTCATCTCATATCATTTAAGATATTCATATAAATTACCGATTCAGAGGTACAGCATTACTTATTTAATCCATTCGCAAGGTATATATTTATGTAAGTACCTCTGAATCATACTGTATATGTGAAAGTGAGAGAGTGAATAACAGAAAAGAAAATGATACGTTTAAGTTAATAATTCATGATTGTTAGTAATACAAAACAAGCATATATGTCATTGACATACAGAAGACCTTCATTCATAGTTCACAAAATATTCAAGAATGAACGACTATTCGTATATTTATGTTCAAGTTACATTAAACTAAAGCGCTAAACTAATATCATGTAGAATAATCTTTAAAAATAAAACAAATTTTATCTGCATAACTTACTTTCTCAACAACTATAGCATGATTATCATGAAATCGCTTCAATAAAGATGTCCATATTTTGTGAACAATCGGTAATAATAGATCTAGAGATCAATAAAATATTCAAAGTATATAATATTTTTAAGTAGTATTATGGTGATGGATTAACTAATTTGTGTTTGGCATAGACTGATCACTGAAAATCAGACAAGTATGTACAGCTATCTCATTCAAGTATGGGAATCGAATTTGAACTAACAGGTTTAAATCAATTCAATCTAATTCAGCCTGTTAAGAAATCTGATAGCATCACATTGTGCCTTATTATAAGAAGTGTAACCAGGAGTCGAGTAAATGTGAATGTACATAATAAATGATTTAATAAGTAGTTTTGCTCTATGCTTGTAAAACCTGATTTATACAAGATGAAGACGTTTAGCGAGTTAGTGATGATAACTTTATTTGTGTCACCATCTGTTTACTTGCATATAGTGTACGAATTTCATTCCAATGGCCTCTATATCATGCATTTTGTGTCGACGCTGGGACTGGGTGGAAGAGGAGGAAACGTGATCAGTTTATGAAATAGTGTCGTGGAATGTAGGAAAGGTGTATGGGACTAGCACCTGTCGGTCCATTCAAACCTTCTAGTTGGTGCCCTAGAGATGGTGCAAATTAATGGCTTGAAACCTTTTCAGATAAGACACGTAATAGAAGCCAGTGGCGATTCGCTGCAACTCCCTATTAAAACCTTCATATAAGTATGATAACTTCTCTTAATAGGAATAAAATCTTATTGTTTGTATTTCTGTCCGAGATGCATTTTCTACCTTGTAATTCTCTTATTGTCCCACTAAATTTTAAAGTTTCTTCATGATTGCCTTGTTCCTTTATTTTCTTCATAACGCTATTGTGTGGTACATATATTATTGCTGCTGTTCTGTACTAAATTTCATGTATCTAAATAATAATAGTAACAATAATAATACATGAAGGTGTATTTGATCATTAAGTTACTGGTTATTTATCGTTAATTCAATGCATAGAGATATGACAGTGAAATTCAGCCTTTCTGTCCAAGAGTTCAATAAAAACTGCCCAAAATTACATTTATTAGAGTAAATATAAAAAAAATGTAAATAAATAACTCTCACTAGTTTCATTTTCTAACGCTAAACAACCTTCTTTTAAAACATTCATAGAAAGTATGCGTAACTTCGGATTGCCATCGGCCACTAAATGTATACATCGTAACATGATCTGAAATAAACGAGTTAAAAATTGAAACGCATTTAACAGTATAACATGAAAATTAGAAAAATGCAACGAAATCATGCATAAACAGATGATGTGAGAAAACCTATCATATATATATATATATGTTAACAAGAGGACAGCTAACAGTAGTCAAGGTGCACTGGATAGGCCTAACTTCCTAGTATGAGACACAGGAGTGTAGATCAATGAGCTTCATATCTCATAGAGAAGATTTAACTGTCACCACAGGGGTGGCTATACTGAAATGAAATAGATGCTCAGTGCTCCTTGGTTCCCGGCACCACAGTTAGTGATAGGGAGCGAAGCAATTGGATGTGTTAACCGCTTTACTTATCTTAAAAGCTTCATTAGGCCTAAAAATCTGGTGTCTGATGAAATCTTGGCTCGTATGCGTAAGGCCCGATCGGCTTTGCCAACTTGCATCACTTGTAGCGTAGTCGAGACATTTGTTTACTGACGAAAGGACGCGTTTGCTGAACGAAAGTTAGATCCGTTTTACTTTATGGATGTCAAACATGTCCATTAAGGATAGAGGATATTCGTAGGCTCTTAGTATTTAATCATAAATGTCTCCGAAACATTGCTCGTGTTTGTTGGGACAACCGAGTAAGCAATGCGTGGGTTAGGAGTAGAGTACTAGGTAAATACGCTAAGTCTATTGACGAAGTGTTGAATCTTCACTAACTGAGGTGGTTAGGACATGTGTTACGTATGCCTGACCACCGTCTACCGAAACGAGCAATCCCGTCTGTTGTGGGAGTAGGCTAGAAGAAAGCTAGGGGTGGCCAAACGAAAACATGGCACCAATCCATGAAGTCATTGACAATCGCGCTGAGCCATGTTAATAGATGCAGACTACCTGGTCGGGGCCCCCGTGATGATCGTAACAAATGATTAGAAACTTCAGGGGATATAGCTCAAAATCGTTCGCAATGGCACCAGTGCATCCATTCCTTGTCTTTCTTAAAATTCGACTTTTAGATCTTCTCATAATTTTCTCTTAACTGAATCACTTTTTATTTCGAATCCCATCTTTGATTTCTATGCCTTTCCATCAGTACTTACTCTGTTACTACCTCCCCTACTCTGGGATTTGGTCCGACAATTTAATCTCTATCTGCTAATCGAGGCATGGCAACTTGAACTGATGTACGCATGTACCAAGTTCAACGTTGAAACTGACTGACTGACTGCTCCTTGTTCTTAATAGTACCCCTCCGAGATTGATCTGTGACGAATATAAACAACAAATTACAACCGATTTCCACAAAATCCATTATAATGTAACTAACAATAGTTAACATGTTTACAAACGTAATCCGATAAGTAAGTCCTAGAAATTACCTACATTTACACATTCCTTATAATTTAGATGTTGCTAAGTAATGAAATCAAGGACATGTAATTTGAACTATTTGAGACTAATCAATTTTATATGGATCTACATAACAGTAAAAGTCTTTGACAGCTAAATGTAATCCATATATAGATAGCACAAATAGAAGACGTTTGTCTTGCCTCATAATTCACTCATTTTAGAATAAGTGCAGCCTCGTTACGCACATAAGATATTAAAATGAACATATGAAGCTCAAATAGACAATTTTGTTAATGTTGAGGACACTCAGTAAAATCATATTTACCAAACTCTCATCGTCATTTCAAAATATTCGTCAGATGGTAAATGATATGATTAGTCAAGTTTTTAAAGCCCTATGGTATTATATGTCCACAACTTCAATATTTTACCAAATAATTGGATGTTCATATGCAATAATGTAATGTCGTCACATCTGACTATTCGATCATAGTCCAGAATTATCAGCACAAATATCTGCATTACTGCAGCCATATAACTTGTGAATATTCAAAAAAATCTGTAATATATATTCATTTATACGTACTAACGACCAGTTCTGCTTCTATTACATCTTTACATTGCCGTATAGATTTGATATATGAAAAGAAAGTATACGTGATATCGTAATCATAGGATATCTTAAGTTTTCCAATAATTAGATTCACAATAGCTTGTAAGAATATACCCGGTTAGTAGACGTAATTAGTTGATAAGGAATGATTGTGGCAAAATAACATGTATTTAAAAAGTGATGAACCAGAAGTTTGAACAAGCCACTATCAAATACAATTCACCTCACACAAACTCACTTCTTCAACTATTTGTAAATGATCAGGAAATATATGATTCCCATCGTTATCCATGTCATTATCCATCTGACATTTCTCTAAATGATTTAGGTCATCAGTAGAATTGGCATTATTCTTCTGAACATCATCATAATTATTAAAATTAACAGACTTATTTGGCTCAATATGATGAAGTGAACGTGTTTCAGATATCAGATTTAGTGCTTTCACATAAGTTTTGAAAATTGGCGAATTACTACATTTTGAATGGGTTGTAAAATCTATTTTTGCTTGTATAAAAATCCCTCCATGTTTCTTTTGTATTGAACAGTTCCTTAACTTGAATTTATCTCTTTGTTGTGCTCTGTCTCCGTAACAGTTCATGTTTCTATCTGTTTGCTCTTTATTTTTTATAACAGTTATGGAATTTTACTCACCATCAGGTTATTACATGTCTTTTTGGTAGCATATATTACATTCCGTTGGCCTTCAGTTTGTTTGGTTGGGGTTAATGGTTTTGTTGTACGCCATATTGGCTTAATGTTTCCTGTCTGTCTGAGTGAATTGGCTCAGTTGTTTGATTTCCCACGTTTGGTTCCTTTATTTGTTAGGAACACTTTCTTTGGACAAGTAACTAATTTACTGTCTCTTCACTACCTATTTGTTATATTATAGATTAATTGTACAATTGCTTGAATCCTTTGGGCTGTATAGGGAAAGGGAACTGTTGAGGTCTGTATATTAAATTTTGTTTATTGTTTAATATAGTACCACGTTTTTGCACCAATAAATTGTGTTATTGGCTTTCTTATCGCGGATTCGTGCGTTATTCAACTACCGACAGGCCCTATACAGAACGACGTTAATCTTCAACGTTATCAGTAGCTTGGTCCATACATGGGTGGTCTAGAAAAAAGAAGAGTAAGATATATCCATATAATAGGTTAGAATTATCACAAATAGTCATTAATTGTAGAGTTACTTTTGGTCATCCGGACTATAAAATTTTAGCACAGCTGAATTTCGATTATATTCAACTTGATTGACAGCATACCGACTACCGAAAAAGACGAAAAATTTACGGTAAGGTAAAATATATTCTATTGTCTGCGTATTCAGTAAAATTGAGATGGTGCTGTACTGTAAATAACGAAATCTGTATATATCTCAAACATCATAAGTCCACAAAGTTAAAAGTACCTTCTTGTGTCTTAGGAATTACAATCAGACCAAAATACGCATTAGTAGACGGAAATACTTCTGCATAAATTATAAGCGAACTTAAGAAGCCTTCATTGATGACAAATTGACAAAAACGTATTCAAAGCTTAAACTACATTGTTGTAAGTACTGATGCCTATTAAGTTAAACCATCTCTGGTATCTATTTAGAACGTCCTATTTTTAAAAATACATAACTACCTGAAATGATGTTCCAACCAGTATAGCCTAATTGGGTCATCACGATAGACAAGCCCAACCAACAAGTCAAGGTAGCAGCAACGTTCAGGAGAGTAGGCAATAGCATACGGAACTAATCAAACAACTAGTATATCAACTGTCAGTGATGATCAATCAAAAAGTCGATTTTAAAAATGTTATGGTCGTAGATATAAATTATACTGAGAATTAACCACCAACTATCTACGTTGCTTATATTTTCGCTTAACGCCCGTGTGTAAAAATGAGAAAAGTCAATTGATCAAGCAGAGAAAGCTTGGTGAATAGGCTCATTAGTTCAAAATGCAAGATTATCACAGAGAAATTAGACCTAACAGGCTTAATATAGTTTCAACTGGAAGAAATGAAATACATATGTATGAAGAAAAAGTGGAAAATGGCACTTAGAAGAAGATAAAATATGTGTTTTAGTATGGTGACAAATTTAAAGCCATGTCACGCAACGTCTCAAGACATCGATAGCGATTATTGTTCACATCCCAGACAAGTAGCTTACCTCTTTATTAACAAGGCTCAGACCGATAATCAACGATTTTATGAGATGATCCAGTGCTTTGGTTTTGCACGCTTCTAGTTTACTTCTACCTATCTTACTCCTGTGCAACCTAACAATACGTATCAAGATAATTCATTGAAAACATGCACTTAGCAACAATTACAGAGAATGCTAAACAACAGTTATACAAACTAATTACCGTTTTCTGTTGAGATAATGACGATATCATTGGAGGTGTATCAGTCACTTGTTCCGAACACTTATCTTTTGTCAATAAATGATTCCATTTACGACATGTTTGCATCAATTGATAAAATGGTGTAAGGAAAAGTTCAGTTGAATATTCGTACGTAAGATCTAGAGATGAAATCATCTGGTAAGAAAAAATCAACACATCATTTAAATTAGTTGTTTTCATTTACAAAGAAATTACTGCTTAACTTGAACTTCATAAAATCACGTTTCTACATTTTCTATCTGAGAACATTCGAAACATTTTCAGTGTTTACGGTGTGTTTTTATTCTGCATTCTCGGTGTTACATATAGGAAAATAATGTGAAATGCATAACATACGTGCATCATATCAGACTATAATTTCTACATTAAATGTGTCAAATGATTCATATCTTTTACTTAGAACTTAATGCATAGATCAAAAAATGTAAACACAGTGATTTAGTTATAACCAAAGTAAATTATTTCAGAGATAATGTTAACTGAAGCCAGGTAAATTCTTCAGTAGCTATTGTTTTGAAGCGGGACGAAGATCAACACGTAACTGAATACCTAAATAGACTGTTTTGACCAAAAAAAACACGATTCTATTAATCTAGCATAAAATCTCAAATACATTGATAAGCCTCATAAATAAGAAACCGGTTAGTTTACTTTTAATAGATACAACAGAATGTCGTGACTGCAGTCAGTGACATTTATGCACAGTTTAAAAGTAAAACAATCAAACTGCTTTAGTGACTACCGGTTTCAAACTGCTAGCATATCGATAAGCTTTGCATAACTTCATTTGATAGTGAGGTTGAATTGTTGTTATTTGATAAATTCACCATAGTCAATAAGTTAACACGGTGTAAGTCTAGTGTTATACTGGAAACTAAGTAATCGGCATTATCTTTAATAAGTTTGCTTACACCATAAACAAAGGAATGAGAGAAACAATAAAGCAACTTATTTTTATTGTTTAAAACATGACTTCATAAAAACTTTGTCAACTGAGATATGATAGGTGCAATACAACGGCTTGAACTTGAAATTAATCAAATGTTAAGTACAAACATAAAAGTCATTCAAACTATAAAGAGTACTTCGATAACTACATGGATCTACTCTTTAACAGCCATGATGGGTTTTTCATGATAGAAACGAAAACTTTAAAAATGGGTGGTTACGGTGAAATAGATTACTTAATACCGACAAACTACTATTATTGAAACTACCATAATTTAACAATAAAACAGAAATAATCTACGAAGTAATATTATTATTAAGGAAAATGAATAATTAAGTAGCTCCATATGATCGAAAAGATAAGTAAAATGTATAAGTGGCATATTATTTATTAATAAATTGACATTTTCCATATCAGACAAACTGGAAGACGCAGCCGCAAAAGATCGAGTTTACAACATTTTAATAAAAGCGTTTCTATCATAAACCAGTGAGAAGTAGCATCTCTAAGTTGAAAGTAATCGGCATCATCGAATTTCACCGTTGTTGCCTCAAAAAGACTGCCAACATCTCCTGGAAACATTGTGTTATAAATGACAAAGTTCTATAACGTGTATTCGGGAATATCGCCATCTTCAAATAATAGATCAGGTGACTCGTTTGTGTCATAATAATCTCTGAGGCTTCTACGTCATCAATTACTTGATGACGCTGGGAGTGGGTGGAAAAAGTGAAAAGATTGTCAGTTTATTATATGGCATCATGAAGTGAAAGAAAACTGTATAAGAGTGACATATGTCGGTTCATAGAAACTGATAAGTTGGAGTCCTAGGTATGGTACAAATGAAGGCTTTGAGGAACTACCAAATATGGATCAAAACATAAGCTAGTATCAATCCTAATGTAGCTTCTTGTTAAACGCTTCATAAAAGCGAAATAAGCCTTTGCAATTGGTTGGTTGTATTTTTATCGAGATTGTATCTTACTTGTCAATCTAGATGTTCTCTTGTTAAATTTTGCGTCTTTGATTGCAACTAACCTCCTTCACTTATTACTTCACAATATTATCTTTGTGAATGTGTGAGGCGTGCATTTTTGGTGCATATCTATACAAAACTTCTGTGTGAGTAATAGTAATATCAGTGTGGAGTATAAGATATGGGAAGTAAATTATCATTCGCGACAGTTTTTAAAGATGCACTCTTTATCATAGATGATTTAGTTTCTTCATGTTATAAATCATTATAGGTTACTTCTTTTTAATGTGCATTTATACTGTTGCACATTGAGAACTTGCCTAATAACAACTTCACGATTACACTATAAGGCTTAAAAATGTATTTATCAAATCTTTTTCAGCATCAGATTACGAAAATGCTAATCAGTACTCGACACAGTACATTAGACCAATACCACCACCTAAACTACTAACCGAATTTAGTGATTTCTTAAACCCCTCAACGATACGCAAGTTTCCCTAGTGCATATCACGGGAAAATCATATCTGACTGTATATAACCTTAATGCTTTACAAATTTTGCAGGAAATCTATGCTTTATGTAGTTGCTACTGAGAAACACAACTCAAAAAGTACGCAATCCTGGGTAGAATAAATGCAACATATTTCAGTAAGTCTTCATTCACTACATTGATAAAAGCACTTGAAGGGTGAGCAATACGCGACAATAAATTTGATGACTTATAGCATATATCACGATTCTTGGAATGCTCACTCAAATCTAACAAAAAGGAGCAGATATATCCAATAGTTGGCAATCTTTTCGGCGAATAAACGCACACTACTTCCCTACATGATAAATGAATTCATAAAAAAACACTTGCCTGTAGCTTATAGACGAAAACAATGCATTCAATGATAAAGCAATAGCCAGACAACATTCTTCAGAAATAACTGACAATAATTTACATTTAGGATTTTTAGTACATATGATGTACAAAACAGCACTCATAACGTCCAAAAAACTCAACACAAGTTCGAGATCTATCAAATCCATTGGAAAATGCAAACAGACGACTATATGTCTCATAATATGACTCGATTTCGTCGACTTTCAGTTTTCTGAAAATAAAATTACTTGTTAACTGTATACTTTTTCCTAAGTAACAGCGATCAAAGTAACTCATGCATGTGATAAAAAGCTATGTAGAGACTTTTGGCGACACTTATCAAGGATGAGCTTTATGTCTTTTATGGTACTTCCCGGAATCCCAGAAGTCAAATCCCAAGACATTTAAGCAGCTTTGATCTGTATGACCCCAAATATAGAGTAGTTAAACACTAGATGTACGAAATTTAAAACGTTTTGTAATATGACAGCATTAGTCAAATGTGTATTTACTAAAAATCCGGTCAAAGCAGTGCAGTGGTATTTATGGTTATAAAGAGATGAAGTGCTTAATTAGCTTCTCCTGTAACTTATAGGCAAATTTATTAAGTTAGGAGGAATAACCAAGGTGTTACTATTTAAATACCATCTACTAGTGCCTGCATTGATCAGGTTAATACCTAACCTATTTTACAAGTTATTAAAAAATGCACTGTCACTACCGTTTAGGATTAAAGCTTTGTCAGTTAAGTTATTAGTTTGTCTACAGTATAACATTAAAAAGATATCATTACCATAAATGCTTTAAAACAACAACAAATACACATGTGGAATATCGTAACTTGTACTTAACTTGTACAATTAATTGTTTTGTTGTGAAATGAGAGATATTGAAACCGCATGGGATTTATTTTGAATCACGTTGGTCCCCTTTTGTTGACTGAAGAAAATCAACTTGTTTCAAATACTTTGAGAACTTTGTAAAGTTATGCTAATTGCTGATAAAGCTCAGCTCATTAGTAATCCTGATTGATTACATCTGACAATATTTCATGGATTTTATTGGCTATCAAATCGATAGATTTATCACGACTCACCTGTGTGTGATTATGATATAAATTGTATGAAACAAGCTTGGTTGTCTTTTTCTAACTTTATTATTTGCTTGGGGATCTACTTCACTTAAGTTTCAATTACACGATGAATTAGGTAGTTTAATCCGATAATTTAAGCCGTGTCACACAAAAGTTACACGTTTAACAGTCAGTTGAACTATTTTTAAGTTCATAGGAGCAGAGGAGAGCATAGAGTTAAAAATGTCATTAGGAATATTCCATGTCAAATGACAATACTTACTTCTTAAACCATCTTTTGCCTTAACGGTAATTTGTTACTTTTCATAAAACATGCAGTTTTATGATCGAAAGATGAAAGATAGTATGTGGTAGCCTATGGTTAATTTACCAACACAGAAAAATTGTTTTCTTTTGTTGAAATTCAAATGTCATTATGGTTTTAGCGAGTAAGCATCAATGTTTGCCAACGTTTCCTGTCACGGCGATGTTTGTAGCTTAAAGACAGCCTAAAATACAACTAAGTATTGTTTATTATTTTACTCGAGTGGCTCTTATCGACTAAACCTATACACTATGAAAATAAAAAGGGGTAAATGAGTAAGCTATATTCAGTAGTAAATAGACCATTAATGCGTTTGTAACATCTATATTAGCTGTCTACAGAAAAAGTTATTTTTAATAAGTGCGAAAAGTTATTAACGTCCACTGAAATAATCATAGTTAACATCAATGATAATCCTCATTTATTTTGATCAACTGTTTACCACTATGTATGAACACAGAAATTAACATGTTTTTTCATAAACACCTGTTTTATTTAATAATATTAGATAAGTCATCGTAAGTCCTGTATATCGATTTGCGAAGCGTATTGTTCCTTAAAACATATCAGCTCACCCGCAGTATTGCTTAATTCTAAGTGTCAAAGAAAGAAACTATCGGTTACTGTTTGGCGCTTTAGTTATACCGTTATTTTTATCTACTTTGAATTGATAATAAGCTGTCTTTATCTTCATAGTAAAACGCTGCCAATGAATACTTTGAGATGCACAATGTTGACGTTATCTCAATTCAATTAAGTAAATGAAGCCTTTATTTTATGTATTAAGGCATTTATCATTAAACTTCAACGTATATAAGCCAACCGATTACCTTAATATATTTCAGTTACTGCAACTGTATCATTTCTAGTAGACGTAGAGGAGTTTCAATCAGATAACTGGAACTTCACGAGATACGTAAAATATCACACAAAGTTGGTGACAGTGCCATAAATTATTCAGGTTGAAACCATCAAACTGTTAGCGTTAGTATTTTATACAGTTCAAAAGGAAATTTAATTTATGTTGTCATCAAAATGATTAATGATAAGTTTATAAAAATAAATGTGTCAACCACAGTATTTTAGTAAAATCGAGATAAAAATCTTTAAAAAGTCTTCAGCCAAAGTGCGAAAAACTATTTTCAATAAAAACACTATTTATTTATAAGCAAGACCATACCTGTTAATTTGGAAACATGTAGGTGGGAGTATTTTTTGTATGAGAGTTTAAAACATTAATTAATAAATGTTAATTTGCGGAAGACAAACAAACATTCTAAATTTGTTATAGACTGAAACTGGTCAGTCACTGTTGCTATATGTGCATCCTTAGCGGATTGCCTTGATATAGCGAATATTCACAAGTATCATTTAATTTGTATTGTGACTGGCAAGTGGAATCTAGGACGCGCTTTTCGTCCTATTTGGGACTCATCGGCCGGATGTACCTGCATCCCAATGTTGATGTTCACAGTGGGATATACAAATTCATCCTACTATCAATTCGCCCATTGCATAAACGTGACTGTCTGGACGCAGTAGTCTAGTGGTGTACGCGGTGGCTTTTGACACGAAACGAACTGAGTTCGAATTCCACTGTGAACATCAAAATTGGGATGCAGGTACATCCAGCCGATGAGTCCCAAATAGGACGAAACGCGCGTCCTGGATTTCATTTGCTAGTCACAATACAAATTAAATGAAACATTCTAAATGATTCATTATTATTGATTGAGAAGGAAATATTAAAAGAAAGAGTACAGTGTGTATATTCATCCAATCGATAATATTAGTAGATATATGATCAGTTGTAAGAAACTTTGTTCATAGGAAATCACATATTAGTCTGAATTAGACAATTACTCACCACTAGAAAGCATCAGACAACTTTAGTAACTGCATTTGCCGAAAATATAACCATGTAAGTAATAATCTAAATATTCACGTTAATTCTATTAAAAGTGGAACAACAATGATGCTAATGTGGTGTATGTACTATCTGCCTTTCACAAAGATATTCATCTCGTCTTTGATATAGTGTAAGAGTAAAAGAGAATCAATGATGTTAACATTTATAATAATCACATTACTAATATATCACTGTTGAAATATTATTTAATGCACAAACCAAATAAAGTGACCACAGTGTTATCAAATACCGATCATTTAAACAAGAATAATGAATGCATTAAAGACAAGAAAACAAACGTTACGGAAATTTTTAGAAATCACTTGAACAATTGATTCGTCAAATAAATCAGTGAATAATGTTGGTTGCATGTAGTTTAGTTTTAAAATTGTATTCGTATGACATATATTCGATTGTCTTGTTTAATATATTTGCTTAGTTATGTTAATTATTGTATTGTGAATAAATAAAATGATTGTTCTTACATTCATGATTTACGTCGTAACGTGAATGCAGATATAATGAAACATTCAAATTGTAAATTTGCCATTATAATATAACTGCCCAACTACGCGTTATTTATACTGCAACCATTCTTACCTCTACTTATTGCTCCTGCAGCTGTTGCTAGGTCAACAACTGATAACGAGCCCAAATACTCTTAATCTTCAGCTCTGCCACTACTAAGTTTTCAGTCTAATAGCACCCTGTCTCCCCTTACCTTAAACACTTTGTGCTACGGAAACGTCGATCAAAGTGAAGACCAGAACATTGGTATTGTAGAGAAGTCACTCAATATCTACTCATTAGTTTCTCAACAATGTGAAGCTCAACAATCAATCCCAAATCAAAATCTCATTCTAAATTCTAAGTCAGACCTCTTCATCCATGATACATTGAATTACTTCAACCTCATTGGCCACTCGCTCGATCTTTGCCTACTAAACGCACGATCAGTATGCAACAAAATGATCAACTTAGCGTGCTCGCATCATTCTGTCAACCCCCAATTATTATAGTAACTGGGGCATGGACTACCCCTAAAGTCACTGATTCAAGTATATCTCTAGATAATTATAATCTGTATCGTAGTGACAGGCTAACTGGACGTGGGGAATGCTGTTATATATATGTTAATTCGAAGTTAAGCTCACTTCTATTTGATACAGCAGGCTTAAATAAATTACAAGACTCAGTGTGGATTGTAATGAGACCTACTGTCTCAGATTCGTGCTTATTCTGTTGTGTAAACCATCAACCTAACCCATCTATAGAGGATATAACCTTACTGTAAGACATATTTGCACTGGCCTCTTCCCTACTATTTACAGGTAAGGTTATTTTTGGAGACTTCGACATGCCTGAAATCATATAATTTCCCACCAAAGCACCGTAGTGCTATGACTTGGGGAAAGTTTAGAACTTGATGGCTGGTCACAATATGTCCGTTGCCCTACTGGATGTGAAAACGATTTAGGATTTAGTTTTTACAAGTGAACTTAACTCATGTACCGTTCATACAGGGTAATAATTCCCAGGTAGTAACCAGAATATTGTCATGTGCAACTTCAACTTAGGAACTACAACGTATAAATGTATGATTACAATACTTAGCAGACCCTTCCACAAGATAAACTGGACGAGCTTCATGACTAACTTTAAATGTCATGACTGGAACAACTATTTCACAAAAGATGATGCTGATAAGCTGACTGATATACTCTACTACAACACTTATAATGCATTTGACATAGTTGCACCGTCAAGATATACTGAACCCAGAATTCCGAAATGCATGCTCATCACCACATCTGCAAAAAGAAGTCTACGTAGACATGCATCTAGATTTTTTAGGCTTTAGGAATTTTTCTCTCTTATAACTATGAAAGAAATATATATTAAGGCCAAGGCGGACAGTATACAAATGAAAATTGCACTAAAAAATAGGCTACTATACAAAATAACCCTACAAGAAATTTCAAGACATTCCGGAACAAAATCAGTAGCTCTGAGAAAAAGGGTGGAAACCTCTTTATCTGCGGTAATAAAATATATGATGAAGTTTGCCGTATAGCTGATTAATTCTGTGAGCACTTGCCACCACACATACCATTGAAAACCACATTGATAGGAACGAACCCATTACGCCACTATCAAGAGAAATCACGAAGGTAACATTCACTACAGAAAATATTACGAAGGCCATCACTACGTTAAAGCATCCATACACCTTGGGCTCTGATGGTATACCAGCTAATGTACTTAAAAATGGTGGTACTGACTTCCACCTTGCAATTCTTAAACTATTTACAATATCACTCTCTACTGCATGTTACCCTACCCTATGGAAAACTACATGTGCTATTCCTAAGTTTAAATCCGGACCTGTAAGAAAATATAGAGAACATAAGCTACCATAACCCCCAAGTCACGTTTCATCCCAATGGGTCTAAAATCCAAATACTTCAATCAACAAGTGACTAGGCCATCAAATATTCAGGTAACTTAAAGTTCACAGTGCATGCACCATCAATAATCTCGAAAACTAGAAAAATTAACACGCTTCCTTCTCAAAAAACTTCTTAAGAAAGAAGGATAAACTTACTTTGTTTAACCTATGTGTAGGATCTACACTCGAAAACAGCTCAATTATCTTCTCGAACATGGAATTAACAGATGAGACACATACAAAAAGTGTAATAAAAAGTATAAGAACACATAGCTGACAGTTTGCGTACGGTGATAGGATAGCACATCTGTTTGTATGTAGTCTGTTGGAGAAAAACAAAATGACTGTGGAGCTGACCGGTCTCTCAGCTGACGGATTGTCTTAAAAGAAAAACGTTCGAGGTTTATTTTCAAAGACACATCTCTGGCTATTAAAACTTCATATAATCTACTTTATACAAAGGCAACGTCATTCAGTTGGAACCCTACTGTTGTAGTGCTTGTTTACCACGTGTAGTACTGTAGGCAAGTGTAGGTAAATAAATAATCAATTAGTTGTAGTGAATAGATTTTATCACTGAAATGTTCCAATTATATATGTGCATATATATCAAATGTTACAGTTATATAATGAAATGTAAGATGTGTAGTGAAATATGTAGTCTATGTAGAGTATAAAAGATCTAATTAGCAAATCGCCACTACAACAATTAATGTTTTAAAGAATCACAGGATCATATCAGACTTATAAATTTAATATAAAACTTTATAGCATCTTTATCGGTCAACTTCATAGACAGACAAGTTTGTTTAATATAAACCAACAATTTTATGTGTCACAATACAAAATATTCGCCATTGATCTCATTCCTTATGTCGATAAGAGGTATGTGTGTATATGTGTGTTTATACACACACATATGTACAACTTTCTTTTCATATTGGCTCCTGCCTATCGTAATTAATATTTTGCAAAGAAAACACTCGAAATATGGTTGCATTTAATTCACAGAATTTCAATTGATGATGTAGTTATTCGCTTGGATGACGAAAGTATCATTATGGAAATTGCTTCAATAATGATTCATGCTGTCAATTCTGTGTACATGATTTGCAGGCGAATTCGGAGCAGTTACTTATTCATCTGTGCGGTTTAGACTTGTTGACTAGGTAGCAAATTGCTCAGTGAATGGTCGAGAATCTGTAATAGTTGACATTGTTGCATTCTTGTAGTCATTCACATAATGGTCTCTACCTTACATGTAAGAACATTTCTACATACTCTTGCAATATATTACACAAATAAATGTAGAAATGTGTCTTATTTGAAAAGAAGTAAAACACTATGTGAGTATCATGATGTGAAGGCGTTTGAAACCCCATTCAAGTTTGGCAAACAGATCTTATCAAAATGAGGCATTCGACGAGTGAACGAGAAGAGTCTTGCATTCACTCAATATTGATAGTGTATTTTCACGAACCCGATTGTCAAATAATAACAACGTGAAATTACACAATAGTTAGGACATTACAGGGATCACTCATATTAGAACGAATTCTCACTATCATTCTGACTGATGTTATTGCAGAGAGTGTGAGTGTGTATATAATAGCGATTTATCATTAAAATGTGAGGCATTTGGTAATCTGAGATAATGTCAATGAAACAGGTTATTACATGTTGGATTGGTAACCGGAGTGTTTGATATTCAATTGAAGTAAATTTCTTGTCAGAAATCTAGTCTTCAGATATTTCATGATTATGTTTCTTAAGCTACAATAACAACAACAACTATAATAATAGTAATAATGAGAACCAACTTCACTGCAAACTAACAAACAATCAAACAATCAATGCGATGAAGTATTATTGAGAGTGCTGATTGTGAATAGTGTAACACAAATGCTTAGATACAGATTGTCGTGAATGCCAATACTAATCACTATACGCTGATGATATGTCAGTCATTTCAGATAGGATGTTTGTTAAGGAACAATTGAAAAGCAAATTCTCTTTACTTTTCAATGTATACACTTGATTGGCTTGTCGTGGATACCCCTTAACATGATAATCTTTGTACTGTATATTATCGGTTATATACATCTCAAAATAAGTTGTAAATTTTCTATCATGAGTCATTAGATTAACTGTAGTTTTTCGGTTACATATAACATTTGTATGTAGTTCTTCATTTATTTCACAATATTCAATTGCGATTGTACTTTTTTCTGCAACTTTGATTTGCATACAGTCTCAAGTTGCTTACATATACTTTTGTCAACGCAAATCCAAATAACTGTTTCATTCATGTATTTGTAATTGTGAAACTTCTCGTCCTTGGATGAGGCACATTATTTATGTTAAATATTCTTTGATCGGTAGCTTTCATTAACTCCGAGTAGTTGACAAGTATCTGATCAGTCGATGTATGCTGACCATCATGTCATATACACTACAGAGTTCTGGACAAACAACAATATAAAGCAACATGATTCACATACGAATGGTAAACAAATTTTGACATTTTCTTTATCACAAACAGTTGAATGATACTGACGCAGAAATTATTAGTTTTGGTAGGGAAAATCATTACCATCGTTCCTGTATAAGGCATCCAGTAATACGTTTGCAATATATTTATTACATCTTTGTTGATCTAATGCATCGATACTGATTTCGAAACGTTATGCCAGTTGAATAACTTCTCGTTTTGATATCTATGTCTTCTGCCTAATTGAGAAGGCTTCAAAACAACTGGCTCATAATCAGGTCTTCTTCATCAATCTCACGCATGAATTGTCTGTTTCTATGACATACTTAATCGACGGCTCATTTTTCCATATCGTTTATTGTTGTCTGCTTAGCCTTGTTTTTCTTGACATAATATTATACACACCGTCTATTCTACACTGTGTTGCTAAATTGAAGGATTCTATGATGTGGTGCTTTTATAGAATACAGCATTCTGATTTAAGTTGCTGCTACTTTAATTACACTAGATTTATACTAACTTTAACGTGATTGATGCATACATACTCAACAATAATGTACTAGTTTCTATATACTCTTTAACTGCTCAATTTGATGTATTGGTATAAGATATTTCATAAACACTACAAACTAACAGATATTAGTTTATACATGCAAATAATGTACTCGCATGACAATCGTTTGTGATTGGATATTCGATCTTAGTGTAATTCATATTTTGTATATGACAATAAGTAATTTGTATTGGAGAATAAATAATAACGTTTGACCAACGATATCCACACATTGGTGCTTTCATGGTGATAAATATATGGAGTAATCGACAAAAGCAGTATTCTGTAATTTGTGTTGAGTATCGAATGAATAGAATAAAGTTGTCTGTACTATTTATGTGTTGGGTGTTGATATCAACGCCAGGAATCCAAGGTAAGTATACAACATGATTGATATCGTATGTAAATATTCTAAATGATATGACAGTAAATAATCTCAATATTACGTGTCTGGTGATTAGTTGAATAATTATTCACGTAGAAGATTATGAGATTTCTTTAGACTGATTAGCTGTTCATATCACTGAATCGATGTCAGTATTAGTTGATAACCATGTCACGTTCCACTAATCACATACCTCACAATTTAAATTGACGCAGTATTTAAAAGATTCATTTCCACTTTGATACTCAAACCATTGAAACACAACATGCAAATTATTCTCATTATTTCGACTTTGTTATCATTACTATGATTAATTCGTAAGTAAAGAATAATGTATGCTGCATTGTTATTAACAATGTACCAAAGTGAGACGAAGTGAGATGGCGGAATATTGAATGCTAGTCTTGTATAGAATGGTTTGTTTAACCAAAAACCAGGCGTTCAATTCGTTAGCTTCAGTCGATCGTCCTTCATTCAACAAAACACATTTAACATGTCGGCATTTATACTTTGATATGCAATAGGCAAAACAATTATTTACTAATGTTTATTAGTTCAAATTATTACCAAATGATGAGAGGTTATTGAAATTTTTCTTGCATTTTCAGTATTTATTCAAGTAAGATGAGGTTAATTTATTTGTTGATTTTTGACGTCATGATGTGGATAATAATGTGTCGCGACCGAATTAACAGAAATTATAAACTCAATAGGTTATTGATTCGTTTATGTTGATGAGTTGAGTAGAGAAAATATAGGAAATACTTGATTTGCAAAGTGTAATGCGTCTAAATGATCAATTGAATTACTGAATAGTTGTTTTCGTGACTATGAATAATAATAAAGGAATGATCTCATCACGTTTCAAACATTCAAATAATTTATGATGATACTTTTTGATAATAGTAATCTGTCAGTGATAACCACCTAATTCGACAGAGAAAGTTCTATTATGTAACTCCGTTGATGAATTCGAAAACTTCTGTAGATTGACATTTGATAGTAAATTAGTAGATTTTATCAACCTAAGGACTTTAATTTCAAATCAGTTGATATGACGTTTGTATGTATTAACTGTGTAAATGAAGTTAGATGTGAGTAGTGCGAATAAGACAAATGATCTGTTTTATAATATCACTTCCATAACACCCTCTGATTATTTGAAAATATTAATTTGGCATAGTTGAACTTCAGTCGCATGCTGTGATGATGACTGAATGTAATCCTTGTATTAAACCGCTCGTGATATCTTTAACGATCCATCTCACCACTAAGGAGCATCAATATATTATTTGGTTACAGTTTACCAGTGGTTGAATCAACCCCAACAAAGTAGCATGACTATTGAATTACACTTAATTTTTAAACCGAATGGCATTTCCTTACTATACACGGTGATTATGTTATGGAAACTGATTAAATCAGAAATTTGAAATGTCACATTTTGCTTTTGACTATAGGCTGGACACTTGGTAAAAGCGATTGCAATTCTCGATACGTGTTACATTTGTGACTGTGTAAGTAATTTTAGATGATGTTACAATGAATGCATCCATTAGGCTATTAAATATTGTTAAGTGTATCAATACAGGGATTAATATTTGGATAGTAATTCTTAGTGAAACATAGAGTAAACCTATTACATTTTAGCATAACCCTGTGAAATAGGAGTTAATGTTTTCGGTATATTGATGTTAAAGTGAGTTTAATCGAATCAAGTATGTGTCTGTACGAGTAAAACAATAATGTAGAAAAGGGATCATATTATACTACTACCACTATTACTACATATGTCACATATATATATTTGTTTAGTTAACATGTACATCGATTATTTCAATTTCATCATCTTCCATATGAAGTACGAAGGTGCAATAAATCTTGTAAGTTAACTCCCAATGTATATAAATTAATTTGGTAGCACGATTTATCAAATGTGTAATCAAATTATATCAAGCAACCACCAAATGACAACTCACTTTACTTGTTTTATACATATTCGTATCTCTACCTCACAGTTGCAATCACATTCAACTGATCATTTCTATGTTTATGGTGCTTCAGTGATGCATTTATGATATGACTCTTACAAAATTCATGATATCGATCACAATTTAAGTTTACATGACCACACGAAATTCTTCATTACCCATGCACACACACACCGTTTATAACAAATACTCTGAAATTCATCATAATAACCGTAACATTTACTTCTCAAAATAGTTCCAAATTTGAATATCATTACACTCATCTCTGTTTCATTTATTGGTTTTAAGTAATGCACCAACGAATATTCACCTCATTGTTACTTTGCACTGATTGATGATTCATTTTGTTTTATTGATACTAGTATGTATTCACAATTTTAAACTCTGAAATGCCACCAAATTGGATGTGTCCAAGATGTTTGTGTGTAAGTGATAATTTCGTTAATCATTAGAAACAGAATTTATTTAGAAGTCACATATGGTGATGATGATGTTCGTGATGTGTTGCATTAACAAAATGTCTATCACATATACTTTCATCCCTCATCTGATTTAGTGTAGGAGTAGAAGAGCACTAATGATGTTAACATTTTCATTGACTACATTCATAAACATCAATCCGACAATACAATATCTACTTTCAGAAAATGTAAACAACATTTCACAATGTCAAAACACTTAAAATACAAAGTAGTTAACTAGAGGGTCAACATGATTTGTGTGACCGATCATAATTCACACGAAATAAGTTAACCAAACAAATGTTGACATAATTCCCATCACTCAACAAACTCACCTGTGACAATGAAACGATCACCGTTAGCTTGTTAAATTATAAAGATTTATTCTATCTATAGAGTTCACAGTGTCATATTAAAACACTCATTTTAAAAATGGTGTTGTAGTCATCAATGGCTTGTTTTCTCTATTGTAGTTTATAAATATAGGATAAATGGAATCGTCAACTGAAACAATGGATAATGATAGATGAATGTAGTTAAGTTTTAAAACTGTATTCGTGTGACATATATTCAATAGTGTTGTTCATTGTATTCATTTAGTTATGTTGAATATTGTATTGTGAATAAATGAAATGATTGTTCTTACATTCGTGATTGATGCCGTAACGTGAATGCAGATATAATGAAACATTCTAGTTGTAAATGTGTCATTATAATGTAACTGACCAACTTCGTGTTAGTTATTGATATGTGGGAAGTAAGAAAACAAGTATCTATGGTTGAGTGTGTTCTAAAAGTCTTATTGCAGATTTGTAGCTGTTGCATAAACAGCACACATCTGTGGTAAACTGAGACACATAATCGTGTTGAAGAGCCATACTCTGTGAATAACTATTAGAAGACGTAGTGAGAAAGCAAAATATTAACTTCTTATGGGTGAGTACGATGACGTCGCGGCCGTGAAGAATGTGAGTAGACTGTGCGAATACTAGACACATTACTGACAGTCTACAAACGTTGGTAAAACAGCGAATTCGCATGTATGCAGTCTTCTGGAGAGAATGACTAACTGTGGAGAAGACCAGTCTCTCAGCTGACGGATTGTCTTAAAAGAAAAACGTTCGAGGTTTATTTTCAAAGACACATCTCTGGCTATTAAAACTTCATATAATCTACTTTATACAAAGGCAACGTCATTCAGTTGGAACCCTACTGTTGTAGTGCTTGTTTACCACGTGTAGTACTGTAGGCAAGTGTAGGTAAATAAATAATCAATTAGTTGTAGTGAATAGATTTTATCACTGAAATGTTCCAATTATATATGTGCATATATATCAAATGTTACAGTTATATAATGAAATGTAAGATGTGTAGTGAAATATGTAGTCTATGTAGAGTATAAAAGATCTAATTAGCAAATCGCCACTACAACAATTAATGTTTTAAAGAATCACAGGATCATATCAGACTTATAAATTTAATATAAAACTTTATAGCATCTTTATCGGTCAACTTCATAGACAGACAAGTTTGTTTAATATAAACCAACAATTTTATGTGTCACAATACAAAATATTCGCCATTGATCTCATTCCTTATGTCGATAAGAGGTATGTGTGTATATGTGTGTTTATACACACACATATGTACAACTTTCTTTTCATATTGGCTCCTGCCTATCGTAATTAATATTTTGCAAAGAAAACACTCGAAATATGGTTGCATTTAATTCACAGAATTTCAATTGATGATGTAGTTATTCGCTTGGATGACGAAAGTATCATTATGGAAATTGCTTCAATAATGATTCATGCTGTCAATTCTGTGTACATGATTTGCAGGCGAATTCGGAGCAGTTACTTATTCATCTGTGCGGTTTAGACTTGTTGACTAGGTAGCAAATTGCTCAGTGAATGGTCGAGAATCTGTAATAGTTGACATTGTTGCATTCTTGTAGTCATTCACATAATGGTCTCTACCTTACATGTAAGAACATTTCTACATACTCTTGCAATATATTACACAAATAAATGTAGAAATGTGTCTTATTTGAAAAGAAGTAAAACACTATGTGAGTATCATGATGTGAAGGCGTTTGAAACCCCATTCAAGTTTGGCAAACAGATCTTATCAAAATGAGGCATTCGACGAGTGAACGAGAAGAGTCTTGCATTCACTCAATATTGATAGTGTATTTTCACGAACCCGATTGTCAAATAATAACAACGTGAAATTACACAATAGTTAGGACATTACAGGGATCACTCATATTAGAACGAATTCTCACTATCATTCTGACTGATGTTATTGCAGAGAGTGTGAGTGTGTATATAATAGCGATTTATCATTAAAATGTGAGGCATTTGGTAATCTGAGATAATGTCAATGAAACAGGTTATTACATGTTGGATTGGTAACCGGAGTGTTTGATATTCAATTGAAGTAAATTTCTTGTCAGAAATCTAGTCTTCAGATATTTCATGATTATGTTTCTTAAGCTACAATAACAACAACAACTATAATAATAGTAATAATGAGAACCAACTTCACTGCAAACTAACAAACAATCAAACAATCAATGCGATGAAGTATTATTGAGAGTGCTGATTGTGAATAGTGTAACACAAATGCTTAGATACAGATTGTCGTGAATGCCAATACTAATCACTATACGCTGATGATATGTCAGTCATTTCAGATAGGATGTTTGTTAAGGAACAATTGAAAAGCAAATTCTCTTTACTTTTCAATGTATACACTTGATTGGCTTGTCGTGGATACCCCTTTACATTATAATCTTTGTACTGTATATTTTTTTATTGCAGTGTGATATTAGTATTAGATTGTTTTATATGTTAGTTTCTTATTTTTGATCAAAATACATTTGTTCATGAATTTATCTTTAAAATTACTGCATGATTTTTTTAAACCTTCTATATAAACTCTCACAACATTAATAATCATTATGCAGAACATATGTGACATTGTCTTATTCGTAATTATAATATACCTATAATTTCAATTTGATGAAGTCACTGTAAAATTACAAATATCTTGTACATTTTTGACTCTCTTCGTTCATCTTAATGGAATAAATTTTTGCATACTCATCTTCAGTCTTCTTAATTTTCGACTAAGACAGTTGAATTGTTCGAATTCTAATGCAGTTTGCAAACTTGTAAAGCTGTTTACCGCAAAATGTCACACTTGCGACGGCATAATCTATCAAAATGTCATTTACCTTTGAACGAGTGTAACCCTCACTGGTTTGCTAGGAAAACGTTGTGAACAGTTAAAGATACGTCTACTAAAAACTTTGACCCAGAAAATGAATCTTAAGAAATATTAAGACTTGTTCACGGTTAACCTGGAAAAAAATTGATGATGCCGCAAATGTCAGAATCTTTCTTGAAAAACTTGACACGGTAATACATGAACGCTACACTAACTTTATCCTCCCAAAGAAACCAGCTGATTTTAGTTTTGGAGCTACAATAGAGATTCTGTCGAAAATCTTTAACGAACAGTCGTTTTTATTCAATATCAATTATCAATGCCTTAAATTAACAAAAGCAGGCGATGACGACTGGGTTAAACACGCAGGCTTAGTGAGTCGTCAATGTAGGCGTTTTAAATTATCATCAATGACAAAAGAAAAGTTTAAGTGTTTGGTATTTGTATGCAGACTGCAATAACCTGAAAATACCGACATTATGACCAGAACTTCAGGAAAAATTGAACAGTGTCTAACAATCACGCTGCAAGAAGTCATCAGTGAATGCCAGAGGTTGTCAAACTTGAAATACAATACTTCTATGGTTGAAAATGGTAGTCGTCTTCCGTACGTCCACGCAATAACTGGAAGAAAAGATATAAGTTTGAAAACGGATTAGGGCTCACGGCTTCCTTTCTTATGTAGTGATGCAGAGAATAGCACTATAAAAAGTTTTGTTCATACAAAGGTCACCTGTTTCATCAAATGCCATCGCAAAGTATACAAAGAGACACACTGTAATGAAAGCTACATCGTCGTCATCTACTGAAACTTTATTTTGAAAAATATAAATCTCACGCATTAGTCAACGAACTAATGATGGCTACCATTACTACACAGCATTCCAGCCGAAACAAATATGCTACCATGAAGGTCAGTGACCGTCGTATTTGTCTACAGCTGAAAACTGCTTCTGACAAAACACTTATTAGCCGAGCAACCTGGAATCATATTAGCAAACCTCCAATGTGCCCAACATTGCCCACATTGCATTTGAAGGTAAATTAAATATTTTTGGAGAGATAGGTTGTAAAGTTGCTAATTGCAATACAAAGACAAATGCAACAGTATACCCCACAGAGAGTCCAGGTTTACATTTGCTGAAGCCCGACTTTATAGAAACACTGTAATTAACAAACCACTAGAATAATCATATCTGCAGCCGCATTAGGACTTCTAAGGTGTCAGAGAAAAGTATGAAGAACACTGTATTAGAAAGATATTACAGGGTATTTGCAGGAAAATTAAGGGAATGTAAAAAAAGAAAGCGCGACTAGTCCTCAAGCATGGTGCCAAGTCCGTTTTCCGACCTAAACGTCCAGTTCCGTATGCTGTTTCACCTATTGTTGAGCGAAAGTTAGATCGCCTTCAAAAAAGTAGTGTCATCACACCAGTGAAATTTTTCCGAATAAGCATCACAATAATAATAATTAAGAAGCCCAATGGAAGCATTCGCCTATGTGCAGATTATTCTATAGTTCTAAATGAAGCATTAGAAGCCCATCAGTACCTGTTTCCGTTACCAAGAAACTTATCCGCAATGTTGAATGAAGGCAGACACTGCAATATTGTAGCTAAAGAATGTGAAACAATACTTGACTATAGAAACCCACAAAAGATTGTTTCACAATAACAGACTGCCGTTTTACGTAAAGACAGCCCTATCAGTCTTCCAACAAATCATGAACATGATGCTACAAGGGATTCCTGATATAGCTACTTATTTGAATGATGTACTCATAATGGGTGTTGACCAAGCAGATTTGGAAAAAACGCTGAATTTAGTGATCAAAAGAATCGGGGAATTTAGTTTCTACTTGCGTTCCGAGAAATGTGATTCACATCTGCAGCAAGTACGTTACTGGGGATTTATGGTGAATCGAATTGGGAGAAGACCTGATTCAAAAAACATCAAAGCTATTAAAACGATGCCACCACCGACAACTGTAACGACCCTACAATCCTGCTTGGGAATGGTCAGTCGTTATGCCATATTTCTTCCAGAACTACACCATCTGCGAGCTCCACCGAATTGTTTGTTATCAAAAAATGCCAAGTGGACCCGGTCAGGTGAAAGTCAGGTAGCGTTAACGGAATTAAAATAACTTTTATCGTCAAACCTACTTTTAACACACTATGACCCAACTTTACTCATCATGGTTGCAGCAGATGCTTTGAACTACGGATTTGGTGTGGCGATTTCACAAATTTACCCAGATGGATATGAGAAGGCGATGACCATGCTGCAAGATCATTACCAACAAAGAAGTGGAACTATTGTCAAATAGAGAAAAAAGCCCTTTTTATTATCTTTGCGGTAAAAATGCTTTACAATGTGCCATTTAGCCAACAATTTACATTATTGACAAACCACAAAGCATTACTAATAATTTTGGGTCTATAAAGAGCATTCTTGTGTATACAGCAAATTATCTGTAACGATGAGCCACTACGATGCTTGGTTACGATTTTAAGATAAAGTACCGACCGACAAAGGGTTTTCGTCAGGCAGATGCCCTCTCAAGATTAATTGGCTGCCGTACAAAACGAAAAAAGGAAGCACTTGTGACTAGCATAGAAGCCGAAAAAGAATTACTTACATTGTTAACAGATGTGATTTTTCGACTGCTGGCTACTTTCAAGCCATTAAGTAAGCAAATGACAGAGACAGTACAATGTGGAACACTCGCCGTTATATACCCAATAAGTGGCCAACATCTCAAAAAGAATGGTGAATTTTTACAGTGTTTTTGTCGGCGAGACGTTTTGACAATAGTCGATTCATGCATCATTTTCGACCACTATATTGTTATCCCCAAAATCCTTCGTCACCAAGTCCTAAACCAACTCCACAGCGGGCACCCAGGTATTGGCAACATGATGACACTAGCTCAAAGTTAGTCATACTTGCTGATAATGGATCAGGATATAGAAAAAAAGTGTCTAAGCTGTTGGTCCTGCCTACAGGCTTCAAAGTGTCCGGCTAAAGCCAAACCACAACCTTAGCCAAAACCAGACGCCCCCTGAAGGAAAACGCATAACGATTTCGGTAGTCCTATACAAGGTAGAAATTACTTAGTCATTATGGACGCTCTGACAAAGTGCCTGGAAGTATATCACATGTCACGTTTGACGTGAAAGACCACAATTCGGAAATTATAAAGGCTTTTTGCTGCTTAAGCGTCTGAGGAGTCTTAGAAAACTGATGATCAAACCCAGTTTGCGTCATTATTTTGTATACGTTTCTGCAGTGAAAACGAGATCATGTACATATGATCTCTATTATATAATCATCAGTCCAACGGTCGAGCAGAAAGAATCTGTGAAACAGTAAAAAGAGCTCTGATTAAAGGGGAAGAAGGTAGAGTGCCGACGCAGGTTGTCAACAAATTTCTAATGCTTTATCGAGCTACACCGAATCCTGCCATATCAGAAGGTGAAGTCAACTGCATACTGCCCGTTTGGAAGGAAAGTTTGGACCATCTTTAACAGTATGCTGATGATGATGAATATATATATATATGTATATATACGGTTATACCGTTATGTAAATGTAATGATAGGAATGGGACATTGTGGCCTAACAAGATTCCTGCTTTTCATAAAAATCATCAATTAAACGATAGTAAATACCTTTTGCCTAATAATATTGAGAAACGACTTGTGTATTATATCCTTTGAATTATACGTAATATAGATGATTTATATTGCATGACAAGGTGAAATTAGTTTCATCCGTCCAGAGTAATATTATTAATTGTTACAAAGTGTAGGGGTATTTTGCAATATATATACATGATCCAGAGAAATTCAGTCATACTATTAGAGCAATGCAATTTTTCATAATAACAGGAAATGTCAAAAAATTTTTTAGAATTTGAAAACTCACAAGTGTTATAAAAGTTATTGGGGAAGTAGATGCATGACATGTTTGAAATTTATGTATAACAGTTGAGGATTAAAAATCCTCAAAAATACTAGCGTTCATTAAATTTAGCGTAAGGTGATGCATTGATTGCTTTTGTAAGATTCATTTTAAATTCATTTCAATTTCTAATGTGATATATATAAACATTACTTGCTAGTCTCGTATGATGTATGGATATATTTTGCGCCACAATATAATCTCCTGACGATTCAAGTCTTCTAGAGTAGCTAGGGGTTCGGAAGGAACAAATCGTGGTATCAAAATGTAGTGCAAGTTTTACTGATGAATACTCGCACTAATCGAACGGACTATTGAGGGAATCAGACATAGAATCCTGCTACCATGGATATTTAAGCTGTATCGTATCGCGGACCGAACTAAGCCAGTGTGAACATATTTGTTATTTAGAACTGATTAGAGTTATGTTTTGCACTGTTTATTAATTGTGCATTAACAGCTGACTGTAGATCCATTTAGCCAATTTATTCTACGTTTTATCTACTACTGTTTTCATAATAAATTATTCGTTGATACAGCAAGAATTGTCCAATCATTTTAGTCTCAGTTGCTGTATTCAAGGATTACAAAATGTGGTAAAATTTGTGAAATGATAATATGAGGACTCAAATCCTTGACAAGATATCATTTACTTAGATTGGCAACTAGGCTACTACTACTGCAAAACGCCCACTAATTTTCTGTATTTTGTTTTAGTATCAATTCATAATTGGTCGCTTATTTAGTTGGGTTCTGCATTATTATGAAAGAATGTTTAAAATATACATGGATTCAGGTGACCTGCTGAATAATCCTGTGTTAATCTTATTGTATTTTGGAAGTAATAGAGTCACGCCGAACACAATATAACTGATATGTCGGAATATTATAATAAATAATAACGCCTACTACTATGCAGGAACTAACCGCAACTCTAACCGGAAACTTATCTGCGCCAACTGATACTAGCAACCGTGACCAACGACTCGATACTGATTACTCACCCCAAAACAAAATCAAGAACACCAAAGAAGCACCAGGAAGATTCGATTCTATTATAATTCAAGTCTGTATATATAGTTACAAGAACGACCTTGGGAAAGACAGAGTAATTAGCATACTAAAATGACATTACAACCAATCACAGTTAACAAGGTCCAGCGGAGGAAATGAAAAGCAGTACCGGTTTCCGCTCACTTTACAATTAAATAAAAAATACAAAAATCACATGAAAAATAACTAGTTTCTTCTCTTCTTAGCACCTCCCCTTTTTGAGAAATTTCGCTTTCTTGGAACCTCACTGTGGCTCTTCGTTTTCTTTCACTCCGTCTTATTGGCTGTTGTTCTTTGGATGCTCCTTTCTTGTTGTTTGCTGCAATTAATGTTGGTTTTTCTGTGGGGAGCTTGAAAGTGTCAAGAAGAAGTTCAAGCGCTAGGTTCGGTTCATCTGCTTTTTGTTCATCAAACCTTTTTCGCAGCTGGTTGCGATGTCGGATCCATATTTGTCCTTCCACTGATACTTCATACATCACCTTTCCTCTTTTACCTTTAATTACTCCGTTTTTCCATTTCTCGCTTCCTGGTCTGTAGTTCCTTACGTACACCTGCGTGCCGTTTCTATAGATATCATCATCGTTGCTTTTTACTTTTGCCGGCCTCATTACCTCATTCATCGTTCTCAGTTTCCGTCCCATGAGTGCTTCTGCTGATGATTTCTGTTCTGGAGCACTGTTGTTCGGGGTACTTCTATATACAAGTAGAAAACGCTGAATAATTTCTGCTAGGCTTCCCTCCCCCTATGCCTTCAGTACAGCTCTTTTGAAGGTATCCACAAACCTCACCGCTTGTCCATTTGATTGCGGATGGTACGGTGGGGAGCGAATATGTGTGATAGCGTTTTCTCGACAGAATTCACTGAAAATCTGCTGACGTAAACTGGGACCCGTTATCAGTAACTAGTGTCTCTGGAAACCCATGACACGCGAATATCTTCCTCAATGTTTCCAGGGTTTTCTGCGTGGTCGGAGGAACTACAGGATGGATCTCTGGCCATTTCGAATATGCGTCTACTAACACCAAGTAGTAGACTCCTGACATGGGTCCGGCAAAATCTAAATGTACTCTGCTCCATGGACCCGCAGGAACAGGCCAGCTTACTGGTTCCGCCTTCGGTGGGTTTTTCGATGCTCGTTGAATCATTTTGTCTCTTCTTGGGAATTCAGCAACTTGCTGTGTGTTAACAGTAAGTGCTCTCACAGCATGCATGAAACTTTCTTTAGCGTAATCTCCCGTATCGATGGTGGCAATCACCGACCTTTCACTCTTCGTAGGATAGATGCTTAGTGGAACAGCATCTAGTTTCAGGTCAGTAATCCAATCTAACCCCAACAAGTTAAGATTGTTGTTAACCACATAACATACTCCATCCGTGGTTATTTCGTTGAATGACACTGAGCACACAATTTTGCCGATAATCACCAAACGATCGCCTGACGCACATATGGCGAGTTGTTCTGTAGCGCATAGCACAGGTTTCCCAATTTTAATCCATGTTTTTCGAGAAATAATAGTAATATCAGATGCTGTATCAAGTTGGAGGCTTACCGTATGACCATTTATCCGAACAAAAACGTACTTTCTGGCTGGTCTCTGATGAGCGTGATTCAGGTTGGATACTGAAAGTGACTCAGCCGGCTTACTCGGTGAATGGAATCTTCTTCTGGAACGTAATCGAGTGCGTGTGTCTTTCTGCCTGCACAAAGTTTCTTTGTGTCCCAGCCTGTTACACTTTCTGCAGAGATAGTTCTTAAATGGACAGAACTTAGCAAAATGCCATCCATCACAGTTCCAGCATCTGGATGGGGAAGTAATATTCTTCTTTTCGGCTGGTTTATCACGATAAGTTGAGGTGATTGCTGGAGTGAATTGATGAGAAATAGGTTTTTGACGAACAGCATGAACTTCAATGTCACCATTACCACCAGACTGGACAAGTGCAGTATCATGCTTTAAATTGGTCAGTCGTTGATATTCTGCGGCAATGTCATTTAGAGACAATGTTGGTTCTTGGTCAAGACGGTGTAGCAATTGCGTTCGAATATCAGCGAATTTCTCTGACTGTAGGCTGCAGATGAGTATTAACGATTTAAATTGGTTCTCCGATAGGTCTTTCAATTTAAACCGTTCACATTCTCTGTTTACAACTCCAACATGAGTTAAAAAATCATCTGATTCATTCATTTTTAACTTTAGGCAACGATATCTAATATTGAATAGAGAAGTCACCAAAGTGTTGGCTGAGAGTTGAGCAGGTTTCAGAGAATGTTCTATCTCGAGGATTTTGAGGTAAAATTAGGTTGCAGTATTTGTCAAGTTCTGCTGCACCGAGCTTTCTGAGTAGTAGGCGAACTTTCCATGCATCGTCCTGTGAAGCTAAATCATACGTAAACAAATCTTCATATCTCCGGAACCAGGTATCAAAAGTAACATTAGCTTCTGGATCATAATTAAATTCAGCAATACTATTAATAATTCCATCAATTGAAAGTGCAGAGTTGGGGACTGGAACATTCGAGGATGATTCAAGATTAGATTTCAGGCTCGTAAAAAGCTTCATTAGTTTGAGCTGTTCATCCAACAACGAATCCATTGTAGTAGGATCCACAGTCACCATCACCCGTCGCCAATTGATATGTCGGAATATTATAATAAATAATAACGCCTACTACTATGCAGGAACTAACCGCAACTCTAACCGGAAACTTATCTGCGCCAACTGATACTAGCAACCGTGACCAACGACTCGATACTGATTACTCACCCCAAAACAAAATCAAGAACACCAAAGAAGCACCAGGAAGATTCGATTCTATTATAATTCAAGTCTGTATATATAGTTACAAGAACGACCTTGGGAAAGACAGAGTAATTAGCATACTAAAATGACATTACAACCAATCACAGTTAACAAGGTCCAGCGGAGGAAATGAAAAGCAGTACCGGTTTCCGCTCACTTTACAATTAAATAAAAAATACAAAAATCACATGAAAAATAACTAGTTTCTTCTCTTCTTAGCAATAACTGGTTAATCAATTATATTACCTTTATTCACCTCACTGTTATAGACTAGGTTGTATGAATGAATGTCAATCGTTTACGTCATAATAAAATATTTGATAGTCGGTCAGATATAAGAAATTGTCAAATTGTTGCAATTTATTATATCGTAAGTGCTGACACTTCAAAATATATGTTCGCTTATAATCTTCGCGAAAATATAATTCCTTTTACTAATCTTCATTTTGGCTTTTAGTATATAGTGATTGTTTCCCGTGTTGTCGTGACGCATGTCAATTGTTTATTAAAGCTGATAGATTACATCAATCTAATACATCTAACAATAAAATTTCAGTCCCACTAATTCACTTAAATTTTACTATTACAAATGCAATCAATGCAATAGTTACTCTAGTATACATTTACAGAAATACATGTGAATATCTTGAAAATGTACACATATCAAGATTGTAGACAGATATTATACAACATTTACATCATAATGTAAAACAAAAAAAGAACTGCATACAAATGCTCTACCAGGTATAATCATATATATCTAACTTAAATCATAATAATAATCATGAGATAATTGTTAGAAAGTTGAAATCATCAAAATTACAATTGTTAATGAAAATCAAGCAAGAAAAGAAAGTTTCACTAATTTTGTACTGGCTTTCCCCACATTAATTTATTATCAAATGTGGGTTATACACCAGAGTATAATTGAAAACATTTAATTGTATTAATAAAATGATGTTGATGATGAGTTCGCTTTGATAAATAACCACTGAAAATTAATTGATATAATAATCGATGCATTCATATTAATGTTGTTTATTGGTTTAATGTAAGTTTTCACTGTACAATAAAATCTTCTTACAGGACTAATCTTATGAAGAAGTTATTGATTAATAAGGATAAAGATATGGTATCCGATTGAAGTGCAAGTGTCAGAAATACCGTTCAATATTAACCGTATCGACTTACCTGGAATTCAGACATTTAATCGGATCAATTTATATGGATTAGCTCCATCATGTCGCGAGCCGTACTAATTTAATAAAAGCCCATGAATAAATTAATGCCATAAAAACAGGTATAATTTCGCAAATTTTTGATATTTTTGAAAAATAAGTAGTGTGGTTGTTTCATTAAATTAAATATTTTTGTAGGATGGAAGAGCGAAATATATTTTGTGCAATCAGATGTCATTGTATGTTGACCAAAATCGTATTTTCGATAACAGTAATTTCAGACATACATCATTGAAACACCATAAACATTTAGAAATAATCGATCGAGTGCGTTTGTTAATGGAAAATTGATATGAAAATATCAAATAAATTAACAACTTTCGTGAGTAGTTTTTTAGACGGTTAATCAATCTAAACATTTGTAGCTATGAATAATCTCAGAAATTAATGGTAACGTAAGTTTTCGTTATTGATGCTAACCATGTTTGTTTTAGCGGACGTGACCAGTTAAAGAGGCTTGAATAGGCATTGCCATCAAATCACGACAAGGCACGGCGTGAGTAACAAGTTGCTCGCTAGTTAGCTCGCCTAAACGTCGTTATCCCATTAGCGTTCCTACACTCACGATCAAATATAACTTATTCACCATCCTTTATTACCTTCTGATTAATTTTTATTTGTACGATTAAGTTCAATCGTTAGAAGTTGCTCTGGTTACACGATAAACGTAACTAAGTCATATACCGAGTGCACTTCATTAGTGAGCACGACGTGATTTGGACACGATCGTAACTGTACGTTCGTTCCTGTTTATAGTTTTTAACAGCGTATTTTTTGTAAAAATTTTTCTTTGTTAAGGTTGCGGTGTTGACAGAAATGACTAAATTTTTTACAAAAGTAGATCTTGAAAAGCAACGAATAAAATCAGCGACAGCATTACATAATATCCTCAACAACCACCAAATGGATACTGACAACATTTAAGTAATTTAATAAGTCGTTTTTAACTACAAAGAAAGGTTTTATGATTAATACAAGTTGGACGATGTTATCAAACAATCACACATTTAACACATACAATCAATCTCACACCAGAAATCCACTGATAAAGAAGCTCAAACCCTTCCATCTTACTAATATTTTTACACGGACTAATCACTTATTTGACATAATGGTGGAAAGTTTCATTAGAATAAACAAAAGTAAAAATATCTCCACGATCTAAACCACAGACAGATAGAAGCAACAACAGAAAACAATAGAATTTTTATTGACTGACAATGAAGCATATAAAATACAAAGGAAAGCTTGTTAGACTTACTATTTACTAACAAAATAACAGGAATATGATTTCGCTATCCAAGCAATAAGTCAGTGAGTCAGGTGTAACCTACATACAGCCTTCGACATATGCGTTTTATTACAAGGTGCTATATAGAATTTGTGCAACAGATTGAAATTTATTACAATCAGTTGTAGAAGAATAGTGATATTGAAGTGGAACTGATAATCAGAATATCTTAACACTGAGACTATAGATCAGAAGAACGGAATAAAAAGATATGAATGAAGAAACAAGGTAGTCTACCATCTACAGAAAGATAAGGAGTCTATATGCGCGAGTGCGATAGATTCTGAGTTACAATGCTCAAGGTCTCCAACAGCTGATTGCACTTATTTCGTGGATCCCAACCATGCAGCGTAACATGACTTATACTGACAATCAATGACTCCTCCGACTGATAACATGTGTTATTTTGGCCACCATTAGCTTCATACAACTTATTTCTACTCTAGGCACTATGATAAGTAGTATTTAAGTATTTATAACGAAACATTTTGGCACTAATATCGATGAAGATTTATTACGTCATTACCTGACTTTTCATCGTTACTTACCTAGAACTATGGGATTAACCTTAGCAACTTTTATTCGAAGATTTCACGGTATGCAGGAGGTGTATATGCTTTGTCTACGTTACAAGTAAAGTAAGTTAAAAGAAAGAAGCTTTTCGAAGCTACTTACAGATTACATCAAACACCGATCCATTCTAGCAGGTATCTCGACAAGAAAATGGCAAGTAGTCAATGCTTGTATGAATTGTTTACGACCTTTCAGTGCATTACTTTAAGGTAATAAAACAACCAAAAGTACGATATATACATATATGTATGTAGTAAAGGTGGAGCTATAATTTGTGTAGTAATAATTTCATCAATCAATCACAAGTAACAGAGAACCCATAACATGATCAACGATTTCAAATTGTAACACCCATTTGCACAGCAAGGAAAATAACAAAGTAGCACTCAGATCAGGGATCATAAAAATATTAAACATCATGAGTATGTTTTTAGAAAAATAATTAGATCGTTAAAAATGCCCGGAAAATAAGGGGAGACAAAGTGATAATTATTCTGAAACGATCTACTGAACTTAGCTACTTGATATTCTTTAAAATTCTAATAACAGTACCAATGAAACTAATACTCAAAGTTCTTTTGGCTTGCCA
>CM046062.1:40182353-40216291 GCA_025215515.1 Schistosoma japonicum | reverse complement strand
AATAACCGATATTAAAGTAGGTTTATTTCGATCACAAACCCCTTCGAAGTGTCCTTTCTCCTAAATGTCGATTACTGCTACTAAATATCTAATGTAGGCTTTAATATAAAATCTACCTACCCACACTGTACGTATCCTGAGTCCCCAATTATATTTGTTCTTTCTAAGAAAATTTCTCATGCAAATAACTAACAATAACATTTTCCTGGAAATTAGAAAGCATGCAACAAATCGTCAAGATTATCAACTAAACTGTACCCACTGACCTTAAGTTCAATAATCGCCATCACATAGGTTCGTCTTAATTCTATAGTTCTGCCCTTACAACAATTTCCTAAAATCATAGCTCCATAGACAAAGAGCTTGCGGTTGTTTATCGAAAGTGCACTATACTAATAATTATACCTCTTGTACCCTAGTACTGTAAACTGTGAACTTTGTTATCGTTGGCTTTGTAGTTAATTAATATCTTTATAGAGCGTAAATTCCGCAACAGTGACTTTATCAAAACTCTCTTTTTAAAAAAAGTTGTATCATTTTGATCATATCTGTAAGCTGGTATGCTCTCATATGCAAGATGCTACTTGAAAATAAAACTATTATTATTATTCAGAAGACCAATAAGTTTAGAAAGTGGTGTTTGATCTGAAATCAATTGATTTAAATGAAGATTAGCCTCTTAAAATAGCTACTAAATGAAGAGGATCTTAACCTTCTGCTCCTCACTGTTAAATCGTAATGTTAAATCTGAATAAAGCTTAATAAGCTTTCACATGGAAGGTTTTATGTCATCAAAAGAATAGTAACAAATAATAAAAAATTTTCGCGGTTTCAAAATACAATTCTGCTGAGTTATGTAAAACGCAATAAAAGAAAGCAATAGAGGCTCAACAAATAATATGGATTTGCCATACAAGGGAAAATGTCTGTTTATATACAAAAGTTATTAGTCTAGATTATTAGATAATATTTTCATACCAATATTAACAAAGTATAAATACAACAGCCGAGTCTAAACTTTGTAATAATTATCTACATAGAAAACAGAGAGCTTGTATGTTTTAGAATTCTACTTGAGAAGAAAGCAATTATTACTCACGAGTTATTAGTACACAACGTTCATCACACAATGTAATCAACGAATACGATAAAGAAGACTAGAACGATGAATCTATGCACGCTGTATGAGGATATAATACATTTCGCAGACAGTGGAAGACGAATAATTCAGTTGAATGAAACTATAATATGAATCGAATGCCCATGTACAAAATTAACAAGTTTCCAAAATGATATAAACTTTATTCGTTGACCAGATACTTTGAGACAGAATACTATGTTAAGACCAACCCTTACGCGCAATCGCATTATCCAGAACAACTACAACTTAATTTTCTAAGTAACTCTTGTGTCAATAAAAACAGTCCAATCGTTGTAACACACTTGTATATGCGCAGTTATTACAAAAATCAGTAGCCTTCTGCACAGAAATGTCATCTAGAGTCCCCTTAGGATTTCTGCTGGTCCCAAGCCCAGATTAAGAAGCAGGGTTACGCATAGGGTTAGCAACCCCATCCTGTGTGCATGACGAACCTTACACTAAAAATAATAAATCGTCTATTGACAATAAAACAATTGTATATTGTCACGTTCTTATGAATAGTATACAGATTATAGCGAGGTTTGTTACTGATTGATCATCCTCACATTTCGTTTACTGCAACCTTTTATTTTGCGCATAGACAGCAGTTTTTCTCAAATACATTAAGATTTAATTTGTTTTCTTAAAGTTTCATCCATTGCACACAGGCCATCGACGTTTCATAACTTGTTTTGCAGCTTTCAAGCAAAACTACCAACAAGTTATATGCACACAATACTTGAAAATAGTACATTGCCCAAAATACCTGTCAGCACTAAATTCAGGGCTGAAGCTTTCAAAAATCTCAGGTCTACATGAGGTTCTGAAACCGATGACCTCTCATCAATCTTTCTCAAAGAACGCGGCAAAGAAATACCACTTCTTTGACTTGAACTGGTTACTTTGTTGCTAAACATAGTAGAATGCCCGAGTGTTTGGAAAATAAGCTACATCATCAAAAAATATAAAACTGATGATAAAGCATGTGCAAGTAATTATAAGCCTATAAATATAACTCTTGTTCTTCCATGAATCATTTAGAGATAATTACGAAATGGTATTTAGGAAGGCTTGTTTGCACAAAGCCAAATATCTAACTCCCATCATGGTCTTAAAACCTGTCACTTTGACTTCTTTACCTACAAATCATCATGCCACGACTTGTGTTATCTAAATCTCGTACTTCGATATACTTATGGCCTTGAACAAAGTGTCACAGCATACTTTGTGAGAAACCATACTCCATTGGGATTCGAAGCCTTCTGCTAAGATAATTTAAATCACTCTGAACTAGTTGATATAAGATAACCAAAGTAAATTTAACATAATCATCTAATAGAGTAACCATTGGGGTTATGCAAGGAAAGTTACTAGGACCTCTATTGTTTACAATATACATCAAGAGTATCAGTAACTGTTTTAGCTCTGACAAAACCATATTCATAGATGACTAGAAAGTTGCCTGCTTATGAGACAGAGACGAGCTACACAACATTGTTAAGATCGTACAGCAAAAGTTAAACAAGGTCACCGATTTGTGTAAAAAAACGTTAACTTAATGTTAACACTAAAAACTGTGTCTTGATCAGCATTTGGTGTGGCGACTTATAGATTCACTTTGAAGTAGATATAGCTCAAATGTTTGAATGTGAAACATTTCTGGACCTAGGCTCAGGATACTCTGTAGATCTTACATTTACGGAACAAACAACATCTGTCACCTCAAAGGCACGCTGACTCATAGGTTACTTAACCCATAAATTCTACCATTGTAAGTTTACTTCGTTATCATATAAGACCTGTGTACGCCCGCTACTTGCATACCGTCTACTCATACTCAGCAGCCTTCGAATATGTGATATACTAATAACTGAAGAGATACAGCGACGCTTTACAAAAAAGACATTGTAGATGGGTTGTGAACTAAACTATACTACACGGTGTAGTACTTAAATGGAGCTTGGATTAGGAAAAATAACACACTGAGAAGGTTCCGGTTTAAAACTAAATGTTTTATAGCAACTAATTAACTTCGCTGCTTTCAATTTGGTTTATTATTTATATCATCTTCTTCCTGAGCTCATGGATTGTTCGTATAAGTAAAGAGTCTCTTATAATGCAACTTACTCCTAATGCTGGTTAACAACTTACATAATGCACCAATAACTTACCGTTCAAAAGCAACCCACATCGATTCCACTGGTACTGAAGTATGCCACAATATATGTGCTATACTGGAGCCCCTATCCAAGTTTTAAATATTGTTAGCCTTATTCCGTATCTGGATATGTTTTTCGAATAATTCTGCTAATTTTCAGCCGTCTGCTGGAATCATAGTGCAATAGAGGAAAAGCTCTTAGTTGTTTGATAAAGTGCACTTTAATACAACACTTACCATTGGCACCATATTACTGGAAATCATGATGTGATCGGCCTTGTTTTAATTAATGTCTTCACTTAATATGAATCCTTTATCAGTGACTTTATCTAAATCCTTGTATGTAGATTAGCTTACATCATTTTGATCATACCTGTGAACTGGTATGCTCTCGTGTACAAAATGCTACTTAAAAATAACGCCATAGTAATTATTATTAAATTCGATGATAATTGTGGAAGCTACTAACGACGACAAAATTACGCAGTAGGACTAATTAAAATGCGATCACGAAAATAGGCAATCACATCATAACTATCCGTGTGTGATTGTTGTGTTTATTTGTGTGTGGGGGACGTGTAGGTGCCACTCGCTTCATATATTTTCTAACCTTTGCATAAACCCAGTGTAAATGTTACATGCAAGTCGTTTGATGAAGGTAAGTGGCCCATGTTTAATATTTCTGAATGGACATAGCAAATCACAAAAACGTGGTAAATCATTGAGACCAATGATTGTTATCAACAATATATTTTTTCCATCAAATGACACGATAACTGACTGATTACTTTAATTGATTAGTAAATGACTGGCTGTATGCAATTCAAGGGATTAAAGTTAGTAAGTTGTCTAGACAAAAGCTTGTTTTATGTAAAAAACAATATTTTTAGCATGATCTTTGTGTTGAGTAAGGGATGTCTAGCTTGCAATCAATTTATTCGGTAATGCTTCAACCTACCAACAAAAGCCGATTGACCTGGAATATCAGTTTGAATCTGAATTGTGCCACTTTTTGTTCAAAATTTTAGAACTACGTGCTGTAAGAAACCACCTACAACGTATTACTCAGCGTTTTGTTATAAATATTTTATTGACAGTTGAACGTATCACTTTCAACTATAAATATCCCTCAGTGAGAAGACTACTTACCATCAGTGTTACTAAGTGTTTGTAGCACTGTGGAAGTAAATTTTAGGTGTATTGTCAGTATTAGTCAGAAGTAACGCACTTTGACTTCCAGGTAAATTCTTAGAAACCACGATAATTTCATAAAAACTCGATTTCAATTTTTACGTAAACTGGTCCACAAATGCTATGCGTTCAGTTAAGCCAGTTTTAATTCGACAAAAATCAACAAACGCTATTATTCAACTTGCCTTTAAATACGGTACACACGTTTTTGCACGTCATGCGTCATGCCGACGTCTCGTCGCAACCTACGAGGGACCATATAGAGTCTTGAAACTTAATTCAAAGCACTATATTATCCATAAGAATGGTCATGAGGAAAACGTCAACATTGACCACCTCAGAGCAGTTACCATAAAAGAATGGTACATTTTAGGGTCTTAACGAACTTATAAAAAGGGTAATAAGCTGTAGTGAAAAATAATCCCCAAAATAAATAGTTGGATTGACTTTTGACACTAATTCCGATCATATTTCCTTAAGCGGGGACGACTAATTGAGGGTACTCAGTCACACATCACCACCAGATCACGACACGATACGATATTGAGAGCATCTTTCTTCCTGGTTAACCAGCTTAAACGTTGTTATCTTATTGACTCTCTACTTACAATAAAAATATAACTTCTTGTCCATCCTTCATTGCCTTCTGATTTATTCCGCGTGAACTTCGAACACAGTAACGCTTTACCGCGTGGTTTGTTAATTTTGTATCTCTTGGAATATCTAACACGTTTTCATTAAATAACACACTTAATAGCACTATTGCAGGATTAAATAACTCCTTTCACATTTTTATAGTTGTGTGAAATAAGAAAATGACACACATTAGGACAAAATGCTCAGAGCTGAATACTGATCCCCCTAAACCGAACAATATCCCATCTACTAATTTTTTGCTTCGTAACCCGTCAGAGACACAACCAAATTGTAACAATCCTAAGTGACCATTATTAAATAATTTTTCCTATGCGCACTTCGTTAACGATGTGTTGTCCCGAATTACCAACCAGCTGACAGCCATACATCACTTGTTAAGGTCGTCAACATAACCGATCATAACAGTGATATTGCTACTTACGTAACAGAAGTTTACAACATTATATCAACACTTGCCAATATAAAGTATATCCTGCAAGAAATAGTCCAAATATCACACCTGTTTGATAAGCATAGTCACTTTGACATAAAAAAGTGTGGTAAGTTGGAGTCTTTCTCGATTTTATTTTGACTGTAAAGTGCATGAACTTGCTCCACAAAGCAATAGTTTGCTAAATCCCTGATAATTACCCTATTAACAAGGTAAAGATAACACTCTTAATGGCTTGTGGCATATGTCCCAAGTGCCTTGTGAATGCAAGAGACTAAGATAAACGGACTGAAAAACTAGCTGCCAAATCCTATTTTATTTTAAATTTACACAGGACTCTATGTAATTAACTAAGTCAGTGAATCATATAAGGACCAGCAACGAGTACAAGAATATACTGATATTTGTTGACAAAACACCATTACAACGCAGAGCTCGTAACAAATATATAACGTCACAAATCCTAACCTGAAGAAACCTGAACATGATATAAATTAATTAAAACAACCTCGGTAAGAAAAAGTTCCACAGCATCTCAGGGTGATGGCAGTATACCATCGGAACCAACAACCCTACTGACTAGATTGAAAAGTAAGTGGGAGCCACATGATTCAAAATGACAGACTACTTAACCTGACATAAGCGCTCAGACTATGGCATTAGCAACAGAAATTGTGTCGCTTTGGTGGATCCAGTCATCTTTTCTCTATGGAGCACGAATATCTCTCAAACTAATGCAACGTACAAGAGGATATCATACACTGCAAGGCTTTTCCGCACTGTAGAAACCGAAAATAAACTCAAATATTGGTCTGACAATAGTAATAGGTACGTACCCACCAGAAATTGATTCTTTACCTTAACATCAGACAACTAACCTCAATCTATCAGCACAAACAAACCTAAGAACAGTGTGAACCTTGATAGGTTAGACAACCCTACACTTCCCTAAATACTGAAAAGTTGACTGACCTCTTATGTCTTTACGTCATACCTGGTCATAGATAACTACGCTGTATTTCCTTGCAACAGGACCACTAAGAGAGGTGGAGGTTGTCTGATATAGGCATCATAGACTATAAAGAAGGAAAACTTCAATGACAATGTTCATAACGCTGTACCAGATTCCCTTTGGCCAAAAGTTTATTTAAATAGCTACCAATTACTACTAGATTGTATATAGAAGGCTCCAAATACTTCTAAATTTATAAACACCTCAATAGTTGCATAATTTCGACATGCTGTCACCCCCACCCACGACTATGAAAAAATCTGTGAAGACCTTAAATATTCCAGTTCTTAAATATCACACATTCTGTGGTCCGACATTTCATGAAGTATAATTAGAAATACCAATATATACGGCTGGTAATCATATGTGCACTTACCTACACGAAACAACAATACCCTCGACTTGATAATTTGTCATTATATAATGCCGATATTCATAGAATATGGTGAAAAAAACCTCTGCAACAGTGGCCACGACACAGTCCTATACATGCTACCATTTCTTGTGAAAGGTAGTAGGTACAGATTGACATGTGAGCGTTTTCAGTATACAAACTTTGTCCATGCTGACTAGGGCATCTTTATCAACCTAGTTAGATTCTTTGAATGGGTCTGCTTCTTAGCTAATGGTAGCATTGCTGAAACACTAATAATATATTTTATTGTTCCACAAATCCCTTATTAAAAACTTTAGTGCTAAAGAAGATGAGCAACGAAACAATATCCTCTTACATCAATAACGAAGCCGAGCTATGTAAATTGAGAAAAAGTACTTCGTCGCAAATGACTTCACCACTCTGGATCAAATAAAATTTTTACTAGAAGAAGTAAGATGTCAATATAAAACTCGACTGAAAGATGATGAACACATAGCTCTAAATGACGCATCAAAGTCTCTAAACCTATACCGTCTATTAGAAATAGGCTTAAATAAAACTAAAGAATAAAGTGTTTGATCAATAAAGTAGAATGGAGTAACCTACGATTACCCACAAGTTGTAAGCAAGCTTATCAGTGAAAGCTTCACAAATAACATAAATAATTTAAACGTCGGAGGTCAATTTAAACAGAATATATAATGCAACGCTAAGTACCATAACATTTAGCACAACAAATATCAATGAAGTTATAAGGACGCTTAAACCAGATAATAGCTTAGAAACGGATAATATCTCATCAGTCTTCTACAAGGATGCTGAAACAGACATATCCATTTACCTACATACAATGTCCACACTGTCACTAGAAATCGAATTTTATTCTGAAGTCTGTAGATCCGTCTACGTACTCCCTTAACGTAAAACAAGAGCAAAAAACCTGGTCCAAAACTATCGTACAATTAATATCACGCCAGTGATCTTACAAATTATGTAAAAGGTGAACAAACATCTGACTACCTACTAAATGGAAGCTTAATAAGTGCCTCCCAGCATAGCTTTCTAAAAAGGAGGTCATGCGTCACATGCTTCACTGATTTTTGATGAGATTACTTGAAACCATGATCAGAAGAAATTAGTGATAATACTATGTTTCGACATAAAATATCTTCCACAGGATATCACAATAACTACTTATCTACAAGCTGTAGTTTATAAAAATCCCTAATCCCCTCCTAGGGTGGTTTAAATCATTTCTAACAAACCGTTATCAGACAACGAAATAAGGCAATGTAACATCAACACCACGACCTATAATGAGCACCGATGTGCCTTGTAGTTTTCTACGGCCCTCACTATTCATTATGTCTATCAATAGCATATTCAGAGGCTTCATGAAAAAAGCTATACCTGTATGCTCGAAATCTTGAAAGTAGTCAATAAAACTGAAAAACGGGACGTAGCACATTGTATCCAAAATATGTAGGACAAGGTAAACAACCTGGGTCAATGGAGCTCTGTCTGGTGTCTGTAATTCAATACTGAGAAATATGTATAGATATATGTGGTCGACCTAAAACGTGTAATGTGACTTGTACTTAGCAACCACAAGCTCCATAAATTGAATACGGTGATCAGTCTCATAACAATAACCTCTCTGAGAAAATTTTTGCCAAACTGTTTAAATCAAGACGACTCCTTAGTTTCATTCTGAGAAACTTTTGTCGATATCAGTCAAGACTCACTCGGTAGAAAATATGTAGAAAAGAGGACTAAGAACAAACTTAATCCATTTTTATAAACTGCTGCACAATATGACTGATACCTCAACCAATAATGCTTACCGTACTTATACTCAAGACTGTTATCTGTAAACACTTTTTTAATTTGAAATTGAAAAATACAAAAAAAATGCTTGCGCAAACTTTTATTTGATTATGTATGGTCAAATATGGAGCAAACTGCCAGGAGAAGTGTGCATGGTAGACAACCCCCCAGTATTTAACAAGCTACTTAATATAGCTACATAAAGTATTGGTCTTACGGATGATAAAGTTACTTAATCAGACACAATTGAAATAATAAATCCCTCAATATCTAAAGTAGATTGGACATCATAGACATACAACACAATGACTTTTCTGAATAAAAGATATCAATGAACTATTGAACGGTTATCGAAAATTCAAATGACCGAAACAAAACGACTTATAAACGATTGGATTATGCTACGGATCATCCTCATATCTGTGCACGGCACAATAAAATCCCTTTTTTTAAAAACAATTACCCAAATATCAATTTTGGATACTCCAATACTTCGCGATGAACGTCCACTGAACCTAGTATCTTACAAATTAGGTGCATCAGCAATCAAAACTTCACTTAGAGGTCGCCAAATATTTAGCACTACGGCAATTTTGAAACCACTTTTAGGGCTAACTTCTACTTGGTTAGATTTTCCTAGATATGAAGCAGGTTACAAGTGAACATTAGGACTTTTAAATCCCTTCCTCATATAATTAACATACTTTACAAGCTTCGATCTTCTGGTCACCTGATTTACTTAAGCCCCACAACACAAATATCACAGTTCATCAAATGATCGACTTCATGTTGTGGTAATCCTTAATTCTTCAAGTGCATTAGGTGTGCTTACATGAACACGGGTTTACCTGCGGCCATGTAAGAATATGTAACTATTCTGTTTACACATGATTATTTGTTATTAAAATACAATTAGCCAATAGATCTAGATGTAATCGATGAGAAGGTATACGAAATTATAGTATCTGTTAGTATTTCCACGAGTTTAAACTGTTATTTCAGCAATCCTTAAACTCTTACAAGATTCATGTCATCACTAGTCTCATTGTTCTCAGATTAAATACAAACTGTTTATTAAGTGTTCATTTTAATAGTCACATTGAAATAAACGGTTTGGGTTTCAGTATTTATTAATCTGTAGTCAAGATATATTAGAACAGTTCAAAAATAAGTAGTTTGAGAGATATTGGTATAGAGTGAGTTAACGTTAGGCAAGATTATACATTGATCTAACTTATTATTAAATCACTGATCGAAAATGTCAAACTCAATGTGACCGTTTCCCTGACCGATTACTATTATATCCTATTAACACATATATAAGAAATTGTGCAGTAATGTAAAGTATATCACAATCATATAACCATTAGTTATATTTTTCATAGATGAAATAAAGCGTGATTGACAATGTTGACGGTGAATATTGTAACACAAAAACTACAGTAAAAATTGTCACAAACACAAATGCTACTTACTATACGCTGTCGATGTACCAGCACTTTTGAATTAAATGTGTGGTCATAAATAATAGAGTTAAAGACTATTACCATTATAACTTATGTACTTCTGGTTTGCTTGCATTTGAATTTACATTTTCATTATTCTACTCATTTTTGTAAAGAATTAATAATTTTGGAATAGTTACCAACTAACATTTTAAGATAAAGATACGTTGACAAACTAAATATGAACCGGATATAACAGTATTTAAATTACTTCTAGGATTTGACTTAGTTGATATTTGGCATCATTTTACACACATCTACTGAATTTACAAACAAAATATTACAGTGATTTATTTTTTCTATTGACGTTATATCTATCATATACAGAAACGTGTATTCCTCAACAAATTACCAATATTAATTGGGAAAAAATAGATATATGAGTTGGACAATAGTAAAATTAGTTGCAAACACCCATCGTTGTTAAGTAGGTTTGATTAAAACACATGATAAACTACGACACTGAAATGGACTAATAAGTGTAACTGCCTATATTTGTTGAGTTTGGCTGATTGATGTGAATACACACAATCCTTCGCTCCACCCAATCATTGACGATTAAATTACAAATTTGTGATGCAAATGCAGAATGAGCAAAAACAAATAGCTGTACAATGATGGGTTGTAAACGATTACGTGAGATGATTACAAATTACGTCTGCGCTAAATATTGGCAACCCTGGATTTTAATTAGCATCGGGTTTCTCGTAACATTCATTGGTGTAGTACTTCTCATAAATGTATATACAAAAGCGACAAAAATGATGTGAAATGATGACCAATGCATTACATAAATTTTGATAAACAAAAGACTGCTGTACTGATAAATATCAGCGGTTCAAAAACCGATATATCATTGTTTCTAATAATAGATGAATAGTGAAAACGCATTTAATGATTGTATCGGGCTACATTAGTGGCTTTGAGTGGAAAATAAAAATTATTGACTTGCAAATTTAGATGGTTATTTTAGTAAAGGTCGGTGCAGAGGATGAGGTGTTCACTGCCAACCTGAAACAACTACTGCAAAATCTGAGGTGCGCAATGCCGAGAAGTTCCGCACTAGAAAAAAACAGCTGTCAAGTGCATCCTGCTTTCAATGGTATTCTGCTAACACCAATCACTACCATATTCAAAAAAAATAAATAACCATCTAAACTGAACTATAATGATCAGCTTACTAGTGACTAACTTTAGAATGTTTTTGAAGCTAAATTGAAAAAACGTAACTGGTGAGTTTAAGACATGTCAGGAATGAGACTGTAATCACCGATGACAATTGATGATTATGGTCTAAAACAGTGCGTTAAGTGAGAACAATATAACTGATTAACTAATTGTATTGGGTTTGGCGTGACTCGATTACTCCCAAGATACAATAAAATTGACACAAGATTATTCAGCAGGTCACCAGAATCCATGTTTATTTTAAACATTATTTCATATGAATTCAGGACCCAACTGAATAAGAGACCAATTATGAATTGATACTAAAACAAAACACGGAAAATTAGTGGGCGTTATGCAGTAGCAGCCTAGTTGTCAATCTAAGTAAATGATATCTTGTCAAGGATTTGAGTCCTCATATTATCATTTCACAAATTTCACTACATCTCGTAATCCTTGAATACAGCAACCGAGACTAAAATGATTGGACATTTCTTGCTGTTTTAACGAATAATTTATTCTGAAGTACAGTAGTAGATAAAGGGTAGAATAAATTGGCTCGATGGAACTACATTCAACTGTTAATGCACAATTAATAAACAATGCATAACAAAACTCCGATTGGTTCTTAATAAAATATGCTATTGATATATGTTCTCTCAGATGAGACTAAACACGTGGATTCGTATTGGCTAAGTAGTGCTCGCGATACGATGTAGCTAAATATCTAGAATAGCCGGCTTTTATATTCGATTTTACTAGATAGACTGTATGGTTAGTGCAAATCATTATCACTGATACTTGTACTCCAATCGGATACCATGAGTTATTTCTTTCACACCCACAGCTTTTCCAAATTGACGTAACTCGTAGGAAGATTATATTGTGGAGCAAAATATATCTATATATCATACGAGACTAGCAAACAATGTTTACGTACATCTTATTTGAAATTGAATTAATCGAACAAAACCTGCAAACGAATCTTACAAAAATAATCAATGCAACACCTTAAGATTGATTTAAGGAATACTTGTATTTTTGGGAATTTTTAATTCACAACAGTCATGCATCTACTTCCTCAGTAACTTTCATAACACTTGTGAGTTTTCAAATTTAAAAAAAAATTAAACTTGACAATGCCCGTTTTCCTGAAAAATTGCATTTTTTAACGTTATGACTGAATTCCTCTGGATCACGTTCATATATTTCAAAAATACCCCTACACATTACACAATTATTAATATTACTCTGTACTAATAAAACTGATTTCACCTTATCATGCAACAAAAATCATTTATATTACACACTATCCAAAGCAGATACCACACAAGTTATTTAGAAATATTAATAGACAAAAGGTATTCACAATTGTATAATTGATGAAAATATGATAAGCAGGAATTGTGTTAGGCCACAAAGTCCTAATTCCTATCATCACATTCACATTACGGTACAACTGATATATATATATATATATATTTGCAATACATTATAACATACTACGTAATAAAACACCGTCAAAAGCTTAGTGTTAAATTGAAGAAAAATCTCAACATAATCTATATTATTATGACCGTTATGCCATTATATGATAAAATAAACAAAAACCAACAGTATTGCTAGACATTCAATAAAATATATTAGGGAATATGAGTAATTGTAAAGACACTAACAATATAAACGAGGCCATAAACCACAGTTGACAAATACAGGATTGACAAACGAAGCCAGTGCAAAGATGAAATGCGCAAATAATAAATAGTAATGAATACAATGTAGGAAATTCGCACAAAGATTGACAGTTCAATATAACAGTACAGTTAATTATTAGGCACACATTTCAATAAGACAATATACAGTGAAAAGATAATCATGTTAAGTGGTATTCACGACAAGCCAATCAAGTGTATACATTGAAAAGTTAAGAGGATTTACCTCTTGATTGTTCCTTCACAAACATCCTATCTGAAAAGGACCGATACATCATCAGCATATAGTAATTAGTATTGGCATTCACGACAATCTGTATCTAAGCATTTGTGTTACACTATTCACAATCAGCACTCTCAAAAATGCTTCGTCGCATTGATTGTTTGATTGTTTGTTAGTTTGCAGTGAAGTTGGTTCTCATTATTACTATTATTATAGTTGTTGTTGTTATTGTAGCTTAAGAAACATAATCATGAAATATCTGAAGACTAGATTTCTGACAAGAAATTTACTTCAATTGAATATCAAACACTCTGGTTACCAATCCAACATGTAATAACCTGTTTCATTGACATTATCTCAGATTACCAAATGCCTCACATTTTAATGATAAATCGCTATTATATACACACTTTCACACTCTCTGCAATAACATCAGTCAGAATGATAGTGAGAATTCGTTCTAATATGAGTGATCCCTGTAATGTCCTAACTATTGTGTAATTTCACGTTGTTATTATTTGACAATCGGATTCGTGAAAATACACTATCAATATTGAGTGAATGCAAGACTCTTCTCGTTCACTCGTCGAATGCCTCATTTTGATAAGATCTGTTTGCCAAACTTGAATGGGGTTTCAAACGCCTTCACATCATGATACTCACATAGTGTTTTACTTTTTATCAAATAAGACACATTTCTACATTTATTTGTGTAATATATTGCAAGAGTATGTAGAAATGTTCTTACATGTAAGGTAGAGACCATTATGTGAATGACTACAAGAATGCAACAATGTCAACTATTACAGATTCTCGACTATTCACTGAGCAATTTGCTACCTAGTCAACAAGTCTAAACCGCATAGATGATTAAGTAACTGCTCCGATTTCGCCTGCAAATCACGTACACAGAATTGAACGTTGGAATCATTATTGAAGCGATTTCCATAATAATACTTTCGTTATTCAAGTGATTAACTACATCATCAGTTGAAATTCTGTGAATTAAGTGCAACCGCCTTTTGTGTATTTTCTTGGCAGAATACTAATTACGATAGACAGGAGCCAATTTGAGGAAAAACGTTCACATTTATTGAGTGTATAAGTACACATTCGCATATATAGCTCTTATTGACATAAGGAATGAGATCAATGGTGAACATTTTGTAGTATGATACAAATAATATATAGTTTATATTGAACAAACTTATGTGTTTATAAAATTGACCTAAAAACGTATTTTAAAGCTTCGTATTAGAGCTATAAATCTGATGGGATTTCGTGATTCTTTAAAATACTAATTGCTGTGACGGCGGTTTGCTAATTAGATCATTTATACTCTAAATCGACCACATATTTCACTGCACAACTTACACTTAATTGTATGATTGACATACATGCAGATACGAAATTGTGATATTTCAATGCTGAAATCTATTTGCTACAACTAATTGATTATTCATTTACATACACTTGCCTACATTACTACACGTGGTAAACAAGCACTACAACAGTATGGTTTCAACTAAATGAATCTGCCTTGGTATGAAAGTAGATTTCGTAATGTTGTATTAGTCAGAAGTATGTCTTTGAAATTCAACCCTGAACGTCTTTCTTCTTAGACGATTCGTCAGCCGAGAGACTGTTCTTAGTCACAGTTAGTCTTTCCCTCCAACAGACTACAAACATGCAGATTCGCTATTCTACTAACGTCTAATAGTCACACAGTCATCATACTCATATATCAGGAGTTAATAATTTCGCTCTCTCACTACAACTTCTAGTGGGCATTCGCGGCATATAGCTCTTCAACACGATTATGTATTTCAGTTTACCACATATAATACCATTTATGAAACTGCTGCAGATCTGCAATAAGACTTTTAAAACACACTCAACCATAGCTACGTCTTTCCTTACTTTCAACATTTCAATAACTAACGCGAAGTTGGACAGTTACATTGTAATAGCACATTTACAACTCGAATGTTTCATTTAATCTGCATTCACGTTACGGCGTAAATCATGAATGTAAAAACAATCATTTTATTTATTCACAATACAATTTTCAACATAATTAAGTGAATACAATGAACAACACGATTGAATATATGTTGTACAAATACAGTTTTAAAACTTAACTACATGCATCCATCAATCTAATCTGGTACTTAAGTGAATTTCTTTCGGCACTTACTTTTATCTTTTTTGAATTAATGTACAATTTTATTACTAATTTGGATATTTCTCACTTGACTAACGTTTAGAAGAGCCACAACTTCAAAATCGATTCAGAACAATCCTTGGACACTTAAATATTTTAGGTAATTTAAAACTATTCATATTTTGTATTCATAAATTGATTTATACATTTATGTTTACGTAATGAATAAGGTTCCTATGACTTTGTATTTGGATTGTATTTATTATACTTGTTCTTTGAATACCAAACTAGAATTGGAATTCCTTGTTTTGACATTGTACTTGCGAAGGGTGTAAATGTACTAATTTTATTATCCGCAGTTGTAGGTTTTAAAATTCTTCTCCTGTTTGCTTCTTTAGTCAGCTGAAAACTTAAGAAATTACTTGGAGCACGTCAGCTTCTTATGTTCTATTTAGGGATAGATGATAGAAAAATGATACCGACTAGTCCTATTCAATTAATCCTAATCTTTAATTGTTGTTGGCGATGCACAATACTTGGCAAGCCAAAAAAACTTTGAGTATTAGTTTCATTGCTACTGTTTATTAGAACTTTAAAGAATATCAAGTAGCTAAGTTCAGTAGATCGTTTCAGAATAATTATCACTTTGTCTCTCCTTATTTTCTCGGCATTTTTAACGATCTAATTATTTTTCTAGAATCATACTCATGATGTTTAATATTTTTATGATCCCTGATGTGAGTGCTACTTTGTTATTTTCCTTGCTGTGCAAATGGGTGTTACAATTTGAAATCGTTGATCATGTTATGGGTTCTCTGTTACTTGTGATTGATTGATGAAATTATTACTACACAAATTATAGCTCCACCTTTACTACATACATATATGTATATATCGTACTTTTGGTTGTTTTATTACCGTAAAATAATGCACTGAAAGGTCGTAAACAATTCACACAAGCATTGACTACTTGCCATTTCTTGTCGAGATACCTGCTAGAATGGATTGGTGTTTGATGTAATCTGTAAGCAAGTTCGAAAAGCTTCTTTCTTTAAATTTACTTTACTTGTAACGAGGAAAAAGTATATACATTTCCTGCATACCGTGAAATCTTCGAATAAAAATTGCTGAGGTCAAACCCATAGTTCTAGGTCAAGATGGAAAGTCAGGTAATGACGTAGTAAATCTTCATCGATTTTAGTGCCAAAATTATTTGTTATATCTACTTAAATACTACTTATCATAGTGCCTAGAGTAGAAATAAGTTGTATGAAGCTAGTGGTGGCCAAAATAACACATGTTATCAGTCGGAGGAGTCATTGATTGTCGGTATAAGTCATGTTACGCTGCATGGTCGGAATCCACGCAATAAGTGCAATCAGCTGTTGGAGACCTTGAGCATTGTGACTCAGAATCGATCGCACTCGCTGCATATAGACTCCTTATCTTTCTGTAGATGGTAGACTACCTTTGTTTCTTCATTCATATCTTTTTATTCCGTTCTTCTGAACTGTAGTCTCAGTGTTAAGATATTCTGATTATCAGTTCCACTTCAATATCACTATTCTTCTACAACTGATTGTAATAAATTTCAATCTGTTGCACAAATTCTATATAGCAACTTGTAATAAAACGCATATGTCGAAGGCTCTATGTAGGTTATACCTGACTCACTGACTTATTGCTTGGATAGCGAAATCATATTCCTGTTATTTTGTAGGTGAATAGTAAGTCTAACAAGCTTTCCTTTGTATTTTATATGCTTTATTGTCAGTCAATAAAAATTCTATTGTTTCTGTTGTTGCTTCTATCTGTCTGTGGTTTAGATCGTGAAGATATTTGTACTTTTGTTTATTCAAATGAAACTTTCCACCATTATGTCAAATAAGTGATTAGTCCGTGTAAAAATATTAGTAAGATGGAAGGGTTTGAGCTACTTTATCAGTGGATTTCTGGTGTGAGATTGATTGTATGTGTTAAATGTGTGATTGTTTGATAACATTGTCCAACTTGTATTAATCATAAAACCTTTCTTTGTAGTTAAAAACGACTTATTAAATTACTTAAATGTTGTCAGTATCCATTCGGTGGTTGTTGAGGATAGTATGTAATGCTGTCGCTGATTTTATTCGTTGCTTTTCAAGATCTACTTTTGTAAAAATTTAGTCATTTCTGTCAACACCGCAACCTTAGCGAAGAAAAATTATTACAAAAAATACGCTGTTAAAAACTATAAACAGGAACGAACGTACAGTTACGTTCGTGTCCAAATCACGTCGTGCTCACTAATGAAGTGCACTCGGTATATGACCAAGTTACGTTCATCGTGTAACCAGAGCAACTTCTAACGATTGAACTTAATCGTACAAATAAAAATAAATCAGAAGGTAATAAAGGATGGTGAATAAGTTATATTTGATCGTGAGTGTAGGAACGCTAATGGGATAACGACGTTTAGGCGAGCTAACTAGCGAGCAAGTTGTTACTCACGCCGTGCCTTGTCGTGATTTGATGGCAATGCCTGTCCAAGCCTCTTTAACTAGTCACGCCCGCTAAAACGAACATGGTTAGCATCAATAACGAAAACTTACGTTACCATTAATTTCTGGGATTATTCATAGCTACAAATGTTTAGATTGATTAACCGTCTAAAAAACTACTCACGAAAGTTGTTTATTTATTTGATATTTTCAGATCAACTTTCCATTAACAAACGCACTCGATCGATTATTTCTAAATGTTTATGGTGTTTCAATGATGTATGTCTGAAATTACTGTTATCGAAACTACGATTTTGGTCAACATACGATGACATCTGACTGCACAAAATATATTTCGCTCTTCCACCCTACACAAGTATTTAATTTACTGAAACAACCATACTATTTATTTCTCAAAAATATCAAAAATTTGCGAAATTATACCTGTTTTTATGGCATTAATTTATTCATGGGCTTTTATTAAATTAGTACGGCTCGCGACGTGATGCAGCTTATCAATATAAATTGATCCGATTAAATGTCTGAATTCCAGGTAAGTCGATACGGTTAATATTAAACGGTATTTCTGACACTTGCACTTCAATCGGATACCATATCTTTATCCTTATTAATCAATAACTTCTCCATAAGATTAGTCCTGTAGAAAGATTTTATCGTAGTGTGAAAACTGATATGAAACTAATAAACAACATTAATATGAATGCATCGATTATTATATCAATTAATTTTCAGTGGTTATTTATCAAAGCGAAATCATCATCAACATCATTTTATTAATACAATTAAATGTTTTCAATTATACTCTGGTGTATAACCCACATTTGATAATAAATTAATGTGGGGAAAGCCAGTACAAGATTAGTGAAACTTTCTTTTCTTGCTTGATTTTCATTAACAATTGTAATTTTGATGATTTCAACTTTCTAACAATTATCTCATGATTATTATTATGATTTAAGTTAGATATATATGATTATACCTGGTAGAGCATTTGTATGCAGTTCTTCTTTTGTTTTACATTATGATGTAAATGTTGTATAATATCTGTCTGCAATTTTGATATGTGTACATTTTCATAATAATCACATATATTTCTATAAATGTATACTAGAGTAACTATTGCATTGATTGCATTTGTAATAGTAAAATTTAAATGAATTAGTTGAACTGAAATTTTATTGTTAGATGTATTCGATTGATGTAATCCTTTAGCTTTGATAAACAATTGACATACGTCATGACAACACGGGAAACAATCACTATATACTTAAAGCCAAAATGAAGATTAGTAAAAGGAATTATATTTTCGCGAAGATTATAAGCGAACATATATTTTGAATGTCAGCACTTACGATATAATAAATTACAACAATTTGACAATTTCTTATATCTGACCGACTATCAAATATTTTATTATGACGTAAACGATTGACATTCATTCATACAACCTAGTCTATAACAGTGAGGTGAATAAAGGTAATATAACTGATTAACCAGTTATTGCTAAGAAGAGAAGAAACTAGTTATTTTTCATGTGATTTTTCTATTTTTTATTTAATTGTAAAGTGAGCGGAAACCGGTACTGCTTTTTATTTCCTCCGCTGGACCTTGTTAACTGTGATTGGTTGTAATGTCATTTTAGTATGCTAATTACTCTGTCTTTCCCAAGGTCGTTCTTGTAACTATATATACAGACTTGAATTATAATAGAATCGAATCTTCCTGGTGCTTCTTTGGTGTTCTTGATTTTGTTTTGGGGTGAGTAGTCAGTATCGAGTCGTTGGTCACGGTTGCTAGTATCAGTTGGCGCAGATAAGTTTCCGGTTAGAGTTGCGGTTAGTTCCTGCATAGTAGTAGGCGTTATTATTTATTATAATATTCCGACATATCAATTGGCGACGGGTGATGGTGACTGTGGATCCTACTACAATGGATTCGTTGTTGGATGAACAGCTCAAACTAATAAAGCTTTTTACGAGCCTGAAATCTAATCTTGAATCATCCTCGAATATTCCAGTCCCCAACTCTGCACTTTCAGTTGATGGAATTATTAACAGTATTGCTGAATTTAATTATGATGCAGAAGCGAATGTTACTTTTGATACCTGGTTCCGGAGATATGAAGATTTGTTTACGTATGATTTAGCTTCTCAGGACGATGCATGGAAAGTTCGCCTACTACTCAGAAAGCTTGGTGCAGCAGAACTTGACAAATACTGCAACCTAATTTTACCTCAAAATCCTCGAGATAGAACATTCTCTGAAACCTGCTCAACTCTCAGCCAACACTTTGGTGACAATTCTTCTCTATTCAATATAAGATATCGTTGCCTAAAGTTAAAAATGAATGAATCAGATGATTTCTTAACTCATGTGGGAGTTGTAAACAGAGAATATGAACGGTTTAAATTAAAAGACCTATCGGAGAACCAATTTAAATCGTTAATGCTCATCTGCAGCCTACAGTCAGAAAAATTCGCTGATATTCGAACTCGATTGTTTCACCGTCTTGACCAAGAACCAACATTGTCTCTAAATGACATTGCCGCAGAATATCAACGACTGACCAATTTAAAGCATGATACTGCACTTGTCCAGTCTGGTGGTAATGGTGACACTGAAGTTCATGCTGTTCGTCGAAAACCTATTTCTCATCAAGTCACTCCAGCAACCACCTCAACTCATCGTGATAAACCAGCCGAAAAGAAGAATATTACTCCCCCATCCAGATGCTGGAACTGTGGTGGATGGCATTTTGCCAAGTTTTGTCCATTTAAGAACTATCGTTGCAGAAAGTGTAACAGACTGGGACACAAAGAAACGTTGTGCAGGCAAAAAGATATACGCACTCGATCACGTTGCAGAAGAAGATTCCATTCCCCGAGTAAGCCGGCTGAGTCACTTTCAGTATCCACCCTGAATCACGCTCATCAAGACCAGCCAGAAAGTACGTTTTAGTCCGGATAAATGGTCATACGGTAAGCCTTCAACTTGATACAGCATCTGATATTACTATTATTTCTAGAAAAACATGGATTAAAATTGGGAGACCTGTGCTACACCCTACAGAACAACTCGCCATAAGTGCATCAGGCGATCGTTTGGTGATCATTGGCAAAATTGTGTGCTCAGTGTCATTCAACGAAATAACCACGGATGGAGTATGTTATGTGGTTAACAACAATCTTAACTTGTTGGGGTTAGATTGGATTACTGACCTGAAACTAGATGCTGTTCCACTAAGCACCTATCCTACGAAGAGTGAAGAGTCGGTGATTGCCACCTTCGATACGGGAGATTACGCTAAAGAAAGTTTCATGCATGCTGTGAGAGCACTTCCTGTTAACACACAGCAAGTTGCTGAATTCACAAGAAGAGACAAAACGATTCAGCGAGCATCAAAAACCCCACCGAAGGTGGAACCAATAAGTTGGCCAGATCCTGCAAGTCCATGGAGCAGAGTATATTTAGATTTTGCCGGGCCCATGTCAGGAGTCTACTACTTGGTGTTAGTAGACGCATATTCGAAAGTGGCCAGAGATCCATCCTGTATTTTCCTCCGACCACGCAGAAAACCCTGGAAACATTGAGGAAGATATTCGCGTGTCATGGGTTTCCAGAGACACTAGTCACTGATAACGGGTCCCAGTTTACGTCACAGATTTTCAGTGAATTCTGTCGAGAAAACGCTATCACACATATTCGCTCCCCACCGTACCATCCGCAATCAAATGGACAAGCGGAGAGGTTTGTGGATACCTTCAAAAGAGCTGTACTGAAGGCATAGGGGGAGGGAAGCCTAGCAGAAATTATTCAGCGTTTTCTACTTGTATATAGAAGTACCCCAAACAACAGTGCTCCAGAACAGAAATCACCAGCAGAAGCACTCATGGGACGGAAACTGAGAACGATGAATGAGGTAATGAGGCCGGCAAAAGTAAAAAGCAACGATGATGATATCTATAGAAACGGCACGCAGGTGTACGTAAGGAACTACAGACCAGGAAGCGAGAAATGGAAAAACGGAGTAATTAAAGGTAAAAGAGGAAAGGTGATGTATGAAGTATCAGTGGGAGGACAAATATGGATCCGAAATCGCAACCAGCTGCGAAGAAGGTTTGGTGAGCGAAAAGCAGATGAACTGAACCTAGCGCTTGAACTTCTTCTTGACACTTTCAAGCTCCCCACAGAAAAACCAACATTAATTGCAGCAAACAACAAGAAAGGAGCATCCGAAGAACAACAGCCAATAAGACGGAGTGAAAGAAAACGAAGAGCCACAGTGAGGTTCCAAGAAAGCGAAATTTCTCAAAAAGGGGAGGTGCTAAGAAGAGAAGAAACTAGTTATTTTTCATGTGATTTTTCTATTTTTTATTTAATTGTAAAGTGAGCGGAAACCGGTACTGCTTTTCATTTCCTCCGCTGGACCTTGTTAACTGTGATTGGTTGTAATGTCATTTTAGTATGCTAATTACTCTGTCTTTCCCAAAGTCGTTCTTGTAACTATATATACAGACTTGAATTATAATAGAATCGAATCTTCCTGGTGCTTCTTTGGTGTTCTTGATTTTGTTTTGGGGTGAGTAATCAGTATCGAGTCGTTGGTCACGGTTGCTAGTATCAGTTGGCGCAGATAAGTTTCCGGTTAGAGTTGCGGTTAGTTCCTGCATAGTAGTAGGCGTTATTATTTATTATAATATTCCGACATATCAGTTATATTGTGTTTAGGCGTGACTCTATTACTTCCAAAATACAATAAGATTAACACAGGATTATTCAGCAGGTCACCTGAATCCATGTATATTTTAAACATTCTTTCATAATAATGCAGAACCCAACTAAATAAGCGACCAATTATGAATTGATACTAAAACAAAATACAGAAAATTAGTGGGCGTTTTGCAGTAGTAGTAGCCTAGTTGCCAATCTAAGTAAATGATATCTTGTCAAGGATTTGAGTCCTCATATTATCATTTCACAAATTTTACCACATTTTGTAATCCTTGAATACAGCAACTGAGACTAAAATGATTGGACAATTCTTGCTGTATCAACGAATAATTTATTATGAAAACAGTAGTAGATAAAACGTAGAATAAATTGGCTAAATGGATCTACAGTCAGCTGTTAATGCACAATTAATAAACAGTGCAAAACATAACTCTAATTAGTTCTAAATAACAAATATGTTCACACTGGCTTAGTTCGGTCCGCGATACGATACAGCTTAAATATCCATGGTAGCAGGATTCTATGTCTGATTCCCTCAATAGTCCGTTCGATTAGTGCGAGTATTCATCAGTAAAACTTGCACTTCATTTTGATACCACGATTTGTTCCTTCCGAACCCCTAGCTACTCTAGAAGACTTGAATCGTCAGGAGATTATATTGTGGCGCAAAATATATCCATACATCATACGAGACTAGCAAGTAATGTTTATATATATCACATTTAAAATTGAAATGAATTTAAAATGAATCTTACAAAAGCAATCAATGCATCACCCTACGCTAAATTTAATGAACGCTAGTATTTTTGAGGATTTTTAATCCTCAACTGTTATACATAAATTTCAAACATGTCATGCATCTACTTCCCCAATAACTTTTATAACACTTGTGAGTTTTCAAATTCTAAAAAATTTTTTGACATTTCCTATTATTATGAAAAATTGCATTGCTCTAATAGTATGACTGAATTTCTCTGGATCATGTATATATATTGCAAAATACCCCTACACTTTTAACAATTAATAATATTACTCTGGACGGATGAAACTAATTTCACCTTGTCATGCAATATAAATCATCTATATTACGTATAATTCAAAGGATATAATACACAAGTCGTTTCTCAATATTATTAGGCAAAAGGTATTTACTATCGTTTAATTGATGATTTTTATGAAAAGCAGGAATCTTGTTAGGCCACAATGTCCCATTCCTATCATTACATTTACATAACGGTATAACCGTATATATACATATATATATATATTCATCATCATCAGCATACTGTTAAAGATGGTCCAAACTTTCCTTCCAAACGGGCAGTATGCAGTTGACTTCACCTTCTGATATGGCAGGATTCGGTGTAGCTCGATAAAGCATTAGAAATTTGTTGACAACCTGCGTCGGCACTCTTACCTTCTTCCCCTTTAATCAGAGCTCTTTTTACTGTTTCACAGATTCTTTCTGCTCGACCGTTAGACTGATGATTATATAATAGAGATCATATGTACATGATCTCGTTTTCACTGCAGAAACGTATACAAAATAATGACGCAAACTGGGTTTGATCATCAGTTTTCTAAGACTCCTCAGACGCTTAAGCAGCAAAAAGCCTTTATAATTTCCGAATTGTGGTCTTTCACGTCAAACGTGACATGTGATATACTTCCAGGCACTTTGTCAGAGCGTCCATAATGACTAAGTAATTTCTACCTTGTATAGGACTACCGAAATCGTTATGCGTTTTCCTTCAGGGGGCGTCTGGTTTTGGCTGAGGTTGTGGTTTGGCTTTAGCCGGACTCTTCGAAGCCTGTAGGCAGGACCAACAGCTTAGACACTTTTTTTCTATATCCTGATCCATTATCGGCAAGTATGACTAACTTTGAGCTAGTGTCATCATGTTGCCAATACCTGGGTGCCCGCTGTGGAGTTGGTTTAGGACTTGGTGACGAAGGATTTCGGGGATAACAATATAGTGGTCGAAAATGATGCATGAATCGACTATTGTCAAAACGTCTCGCCGACAAAAACACTGCAAAAATTCACCATTCTTTTTGAGATGTTGGCCACTTATTGGGTATATAACGGCGAGTGTTCCACATTGTACTGTCTCTGTCATTTGCTTACTTAATGGCTTGAAAGTAGCCAGCAGTCGAAAAATCACATCTGTTAACAATGTAAGTAATTCTTTTTCGGCTTCTATGCTAGTCACAAGTGCTTCCTTTTTTCGTTTTGTACGGCAGCCAATTAATCTTGAGAGGGCATCTGCCTGACGAAAACCCTTTAGTCGATCGGTACTTTATCTTAAAATCGTAACCAAGCATCGTAGTGGCTCATCGTTACAGATAATTTGCTGTATACACAAGAATGCTCTTTATAGACCCAAAATTATTAGTAGTGCTTTGTGGTTTGTCAATAATGTAAATTGTTGGCTAAATGGCACATTGTAAAGCATTTTTACCGCAAAGATAATAAAATGGGCTTTTTTCTCTATTTGACAATAGTTTCACTTCTTTGTTGGTAATGATCTTGCAGCATGGTCATCGCCTTCTCATATCCATCTGGGTAAATTTGTGAAATCGCCACACTAAATCCGTAGTTCAAAGCATCTGCTGCAACCATGATGAGTAAAGTTGGGTCATAGTGTGTTAAAAGTAGGTTTGACGATAAAAGTTATTTTAATTCCGTTAACGCTACCTGACTTTCACCTGACCAGGTCCACTTGGCATTTTTTGATAACAAACAATTCGGTGGAGCTCGCAGATGGTGTAGTTCTGGAAGAAATATGGCATAACGACTGACCATTCCCAAGCAGGATTGTAGGGTCGTTACAGTTGTCGGTGGTGGCATCGTTTTAATAGCTTTGATGTTTTTTGAATCAGGTCTTCTCCCAATTCGATTCACCATAAATCCCCAGTAACGTACTTGCTGCAGATGTGAATCACATTTCTCGGAACGCAAGTAGAAACTAAATTCCCCGATTCGTTTGATCACTAAATTCAGCGTTTTTTCCAAATCTGCTTGGTCAACACCCATTATGAGTACATCATTCAAATAAGTAGCTATATCAGGAATCCCTTGTAGCATCATGTTCATGATTTGTTGGAAGACTGATAGGGCTGTCTTTACGTAAAACGGCAGTCTGTTATTGTGAAACAATCTTTTGTGGGTTTCTATAGTCAAGTATTGTTTACATTCTTTAGCTACAATATTGCAGTGTCTGCCTTCATTCAACATTGCGGATAAGTTTCTTGGTAACGGAAACGGGTACTGATGGGCTTCTAATGCTTCATTTAGAACTATAGAATAATCTGCACATAGGCGAATGCTTCCATTGGGCTTCTTAATTATTATTATTGTGATGCTTATTCGGAAAAATTTCACCTGGTTTGATGACACTACTTTTTTGAAGGCGATCTAACTTTCGCTCAACAATAGGTGAAACAGCATACGGAACTGGACGTTTAGGTCGGAAAACGGACTTGGCACCATGCTTGAGGACTAGTCGCGCTTTCTCTTTTTACATTCCCTCAATTTTCCTGCAAATACCCTGTAATATCTTTCTAATACAGTGTTCTTCATACTTTTCTCCGACACCTTAGAAGTCCTAATGCGGCTGCAGATATGATTATTCTAGTGGTTTGTTAATTACAGTGTTTCTATAAAGTCGGGCTTCAGCAAATGTAAACCTGGACTCTCTGTGGGGTATACTGTTGCATTTGTCTTTGTATTGCAATTAGCAACTTTACAACCTATCTCTCCAAAAATATTTAATTTACCTTCAAATGCAATGTGGGCAATGTTGGGCACATTGGAGGTTTGCTAATATGATTCCAGGTTGCTCGGCTAATAAGTGTTTTGTCAGAGGCAGTTTTCAGCTGTAGACAAATACGACGGTCATTGACCTTCATGGTAGCATATTTGTTTCGGCTGGAATGCTGTGTAGTAATGGTAGCCATCATTAGTTCGTTGACTAATGCGTGAGATTTATATTTTTCGGAATAAAGTTTCAGTAGATGACGACGATGTAGCTTTCATTACAGTGTGTCTCTTTGTATACTTTGCGATGGCATTTGATGAAACGGTGACCTTTGTATGAACAAAACTTTTTATAGTGCTATTCTCTGCATCACTACATAAGAAAGGAAGCCGTGAGCCATATTCCGTTTTCAAACTTACATCTTTTCTCCCAGTTACTGCGTGGACGTACGGAGGACAACTACCGTTCTCAACAATAGAAGTATTGTATTTCAAGTTTGACAACATCTGGCATTTACTGGTGACTTCTTGCAGCGTGATTGTTAGACACTGTTCAATTTTTCCTGAAGTTCTGGTCATAATGTCAGTATTTTCAGGTTATTGCAGTCTGCATACAAATACCAAACACTTAAACTTTTCTTTTGTCATTGATGATAATTTAAAACGCCTACATTGACGACTCACTAAGCCTGCGTGTTTAACCCAGTCGTCATCGCCTGCTTTTGTTAATTTAAGGCATTGATAATTGATATTGAATAAAAACGACTGTTCGTTAAAGATTTTCGACAGAATCTCTATTGTAGCTCCAAAACTAAAATCAGCTGGTTTCTTTGGGAGGATAAAGTAAGTGTAGCGTTCATGTATAACCGTGTCAAGTTTTTCAAGAAAGATTCTGACATTTGCGGCATCATCAATTTTTTTCCAGGTTAACCGTGAACAAGTCTTAATATTTCTTAAGATTCATTTTCTGGGTCAAAGTTTTTAGTAGACGTATCTTTAACTGTTCACAACGTTTTCCTAGCAAACCAGTGACGGCTTAAACTCGTTCAAAGGTAAATGACATTTTGATAGATTATGCCGTCGCAAGTGTGAACATTTTGCGGTAAAACAGCTTTACAAGTTTGCAAACTGCATTAGCACTCGAACAATTCAACTGTCTTAAATGAAAATTAAGAAGACTGAAGATGAGTATGCAAAAATTTATTCCATTAAGATGAACGAGGAGAGTCAGTAATGTACAAGATATTTGTAATTTTACAGTGACTTCATCAAATTGAAATTATAGACATATTACAATTACAAATAAAATAATGTCACATATGTTCTGCATGATGATTATTAATGTTGTGACACTTTATATAAAAAGTTTAATAAAATCATGTCAGCAATTTTAAAGATAAATTCATGAACAAATGTATTTTGATCAAAAATAAGAAATCAACATATAGAAAAATCAAATACTAAGAACAACTTCAATAAAAAAATATACAGTACAAAGATTATCATGTTAAGGGGTATCCACGACAAGCCAATCAAGTGTATACATTGAAAAGTAAAGAGAATTTACTTTTCAATTGTTCCTTAACAAACATTCTATCTGAAATGACTGACATATCATCAGCGTATAGTGATTAGTATTGGCATTCACGACTATCTTTATCTAAGCATTTGTGTTACACTATTCACAATCAGCACTCTCAATAATACTTCATCGCATTGATTGTTTGATTGTTTGTTAGTTTGCAGTGAAGTTGGTTCTCATTATTACTATTATTATAGTTGTTGTTGTTATTGTAGCTGGAAAACCATCATGAAATATCTGAAGACTAGATTTCTGACAAGAGATTTACTTCAATTGAATATCAAACACTCTGGTTACCAATTCAACATGTAATAACCTGTTTCATTGACATTATCTCAGATTACCAAATACCTCACATTTTAATGATAAATCGCTAATATATACACACTTTCACACTCTCTGCAATAACATCAGTCAGAATGATAGTGAGAATTTGTTCTATTATGAGTGATCCCTGTAATGTCCTAACTATTGTGTAATTTCACGTTGTTATTATTTGACATTCGGATTCGTGAAAATACACTATCAATATTGAGTGAATGCAAGACTCTTCTCGTTCACTCGTTGAATGCCTCATTTTGATAAGATCTGTTTGCCAAACTTGAATGGGGTTTCAAACGCCTTCACATCATGATACTCACATAGTGTTTTATTCTTTTCAAATAAGACACATTTCTACATTTATTTGTGTAATATATTGCAAGAGTATGTAGAAATGTTCTTACATGTACGGTAGAGACCATTATGTGAATGACTACAAAAATGCAACAATGTAAACTATTACAGATTCTCGACTATTCACTGAGCAATTTGCTACCTAGTCAACAAGTCTAAACCGCATAGAGGATTAAGTAACTGCTCCGAATTCGCCCGCAAATCATGTACACAGAATTGACAGCATGAATCATTATTGAAGCAATTTCCATAATGATACTTTCGTCATCCAAGCGAATAACTACATCATCAATTGAAATTCTGTGAATTAAATGCAACCATATTTCGAGTGTTTTCTTTGCAAAATATTAATTACGATAGGCAGGAGCCAATATGAAAAGAAAGTTGTACATATGTGTGTGTATAAACACACATATACACACATACCTCTTATCGACATAAGGAATGAGATCAATGGCGAATATTTTGTATTGTGACACATAAAATTGTTGGTTTATATTAAACAAACTTGTCTGTCTATGAAGTTGACCGATAAAGATGCTATAAAGTTTTATATTAAAACTATAAGTCTGATATGATCCTGTGATTCTTTAAAACACTAATTGTTGTAGTGGCGATTTGCTAATTAGATCATTTATACTCTATATAGACCACATATTTCACTACACATCTGACGTTTCATTATATAACTGTAACATTTGATATATATGCACATATATAATTGGAACATTTCAGTGATAAAATCTATTCACTACAACTAATTGCTTATTTATTTACCTACACTTGCCTACAGTACTACACGTGGTAAACAAGCACTACAACAGTAGGGTTCCAACTAAATGAAGTTGCCTTTGTATAAAAGTAGATTTTGTGAACTTTTAATAGCTAGAAATAAATCTTTGAAAAAAGAACCCTGAACGTTTTTCTTTTAAGACAATCCGTCAGCTAAAAGACTGGTCAGCTGCACAGTTATTCATTCTCTCCAAAAGACTGCATACATGCAAATTCGCTGTTTTACCAACGTTTGCAAACTGTCAGTTATGTGTCTAGTATTTACACAATCTACTCACATTCTTCATGGCCGCGACGTCATCATACTCATCCATAAGATGTTAATATTTTGTTTTCTCACTACGTCTCCTAATAGGCATTCACGGCGTATGGCTCTTCAACACGATTATGTGTCTCAGTTTACCACAGATGTGTGCTGTTTATGCAACAGCTACAAATCTGCAATAAGACTTTTAGAACACACTCAACCATAGATACGTTTTTTCTTACTTCCCACATATCAATAACTAACACGAAGTTGGTCAGTTACATTGTAATAGCACATTTACGACTCGAATGTTTCATTGAATCTGCATTCATGTTAAAGCATCAATCACGAATGTAAGAACAATCATTTCATTTATTCACAATACAAAATTCAACATAACTAAATGAATACAATGAACAACACTATTGAATATATGTCACACGAATACAGTTTTAAAACTTAACTACATTCATCTATCATTATCCATTGTTTCAGTTGACGATTACATTTATCCTATATTTATAAACTACAATAGAGAAAACAAGCCATTGATGACTACAACACCATTTTTAAAATGAATGTTTTAATATGACACTGTGAATGCTATAGATAGAATAAATCTTTATAGTTTAACAAGCTAACGGTGATCGTTTCATTGTCACAGGTGAGTTTGTTGAGTGATGTGAATTATGTCAACATTTGTTTGGTTAACTTATTTCGTGTGAAATATGATCAGTCACACAAATCATGTTGACTCTCTGATTAACTACCTTATATTTTAAGTGTTTTGACATTGTGAAATGTTGTTTACATTTTCTGAAAGTAGATATTGTATTGTCGGATTGATGTTTATGAATGTAGTCAATGAAAATGTTAACATCATTAGTGCTCTTCTACTCCTACACTAAATCAGATGAGGGATGAAAGTATATGTGATAGGCATTTTGTTAATGCAACACATCACGAACATCATCATCACCATATGTGACTTCTAAATAAATTCTGTTTCTAATGATTAACGAAATTATCACTTACACACAAACATCTTGGACACATCCAATTTGGTGGCATTTCAGAGTTTAAAATTGTGAATACATACTAGTATCAATAAAACAAAATGAATCATCAATCAGTGCAAAGTAACAATGAGGTGAATATTCGTTGGTGCATTACTTAAAACCAATAAATGAAACAGAGATGAGTGTAATGATATTCAAATTTGGAACTATTTTGAGAAGTAAATGTTACGGTTATTATGATGAATTGCAGTGTATTTGTTATAAACGGTGTGTGTGTGCCCATGGGTAATGAAGAATTTCGTGTGGTCATGTAAACTTAAATTGTGATCGGTATCATGAATTTTGTAAGAGTCATATCATAAATGCATCACTAAAGCACCATAAACATAGAAATGATCAGTTGAATGTGATTGCAACTGTGAGGTAGAGATACGAATATGTATAAAACAAGTAAAGTGAGTTGTCATTTGGTGGTTGCTTGATATAATTTGATTACACATTTGATAAATCGTGCTACCAAATTAATTTATATACATTGGGAGTTAACTTACAAGATTTATTGCACCTTCGTACTTCATATAGAAGATGATGAAATTGAAATAATCGATGTACATGTTAACTAAACAAATATATGTGTGGCATATGTAGTAATTTTGGTAGTAGTATAAAATAAATCCCTTTTCTACATTATTGTTTTACTCGTACAGACACATACTTGATTCGATTAAACTCACTTTAACATCAATATACCGAAAACATTAACTCCTATTTCACATGGTTATGCTACAAACTAATAGGTTTACTCTATGTTTCACTAAGAATTACTATCCAAATATTAATCCCAGTATTAATACACTTAACAATATTTTATAGCCTTATGGATGCATTCATTGTAACATCATCTAAAATTACTTACACAGTCACAAATGTAACACGTATCGAGAATTGCAATCGCTTTTACCAAGTGTCCAGCCTATAGTCAAAAGCAAAATGTGACATTTCAAATTTCTGATTTAATCAGTTTCCATAACATAATCACCGTGTATAGTAAGGAAGTTCCATTCGGTTTAAAAATTAAGCGTAATTCAATAGTCATGCTACTTTGTTGGGGTTGATTCAACCACTTGTAAACTGTAACCAAATAATATATTGATGCTCCTTAGTTGTGTGAGGAATCGTTAAATATATCACGAGCAGTTTAATACAAGGATTACATTCAATCATCATCACAGCATGCGACTGAAGTTCAACTATGCCAAATTAATATTTTCAAATAATCAGAGGGTGTTATGGAAGGGATATTATAAAACAGATCATTTGTCTCATTCACACTACTCACATCTAACTTCATTTACACAGTTAATACATACAAACGTCATATCAACTGATTTAGAATTAAAGTCCTTAGGTTGATAAAATCTACTAATTTACTATCAAATGCCAATCTACAGAAGTTATCGAATTCATCAACCGAGTTACATAATAGAACTTTCTCTGTCGAATTAGGTGGTTATCACTGACAGATTACTATTATCAAAAAGTATCATAATAAATTATTTGAATGTTTGAAACGTGATGAGATCATTCCATCATTATTATTCATACTCACGAAAACAACTATTCAGTATTTTAATTGATCGTTTAGACGCATTACATTTTTGCGAATCAAGTATTTCTTATATTTTTTTCTACTCAACTCATCAACATAGGCGAATCAATGACCTATTGGAATCGTTATTCCTATTAATTCGGTCACGACACATTATTATCCACATCACGACGTCAATAATCAACAAATAGATTAACCTCATCTTACTTGAATCAATACTGAAAATGCAAGAAAAGTTTTAATTACCTCTCATCATTTGGTAATTAACTGAACCAATAAACATTAGTAAATAATTGTTCTTCCTATTGCATATCAAAGTATAAATGCCGACATGTTAAATGTGTTTTGTTGAATGAAGGACGATCGACTGAAGCTAACGAATTGAACGCCTGGTTTTTGGTTAAACAAACCATTCTATACAAGACTAGCATTCAATATTCCGCCATCTCACTTCATCTCACTTTGGTACATTGCTAATAACAGTGCAGCATACATTATTCTTTACTCACTAATTAATCATAGTAATGATAACAAAGTCGAAATAATGAGAATAATTTGCATGTTGTGTTTCAATGGTGTGAGTATCAAAGTGGAAATGAATCTCTTAAATACTGCGTCAATTTGAAATTGTGAGGTATGTGATTAGTGGAACGTGACATGGTTATCAACTGATACTGACATCGATTCAGTGATATGAACAGCTAATCAGTCTAAGAAATCTCATAATCCTTCTACGTGAATAATTATTCAACTAATCACCAGACAACTTGAATATTGATGATAATTTACTGTCATATCATTTAGAATATTTACATACGATATCAATCATGTTGTATACTTACCTTGGATTCCTGGCGTTGATATCAACACCAAACACAAAATAGTACAGACAACTTTATTCTATTCATTCGATATTCAACACAAATAACAAATACTGCTTTTGTCGAATATTTCATATATTTATCACCATGAAAGCACCAATGCGTGGATATCGTTAGTCAATCGTTATTATCTATCTCCAATACAAATTACTTATTGTCATATACAAAATATGAATTACACTAAGATCGAATATCCAATCACAAACGATTGTCATTCGAGTACATTATTTGCATGTATAAACTAATATCTGTTAGTTTGTAGTGTTTATGAAATATCTCATACCAATACACCAAAGTGAGCAGTTAAAGAGTATATAGAAACTAGTACATTAATGTTGAGTATGTATGCATTAATCACGTCAAAGTTTGTATAAATCTAGTGTAATTAAAGTAGCAGCAACATGAATCAGAATGCTGTATTCTATAAAAGCACCAAATCATAGAATCCTTCAATTTAGCAACACAGTGTAGAATAGACGGTGGGTATGATATTATGTCAAGAAAAACAAGGCTAAGCAGACAACAATAAACGATATGGAAAAATGAGCCATCGATTAAGTATGTCATAGAGAAACAGA